>JACVTC010000040.1:537500-560000 GCA_016946835.1 Neocallimastix lanati (nom. inval.) | reverse complement strand
TCATATTCAAGTTTAAAAATATATACATATATATAAAGAAACTAATACTCCTATTCAGTTATTTATAAAATGTTATACGGTCTTTTAAACATAAATCATTTCGATTTAAAAATAATACTTTCATTCATAGTATCTAATCAAATTTTTCTGTTTTTTATTTTATTGTTTTTTTATTATTGTGGTTAATAAGTTAAAAATAAATAATAAATAATAAATAATAAATAATAAATAATAAATAATAAATAATAAATAATAAATAATAAATAATAATAATAATAAATAATAAATAATAAATAATAAATAATAAATAATAAATAATAAATAATAAATAATAATAAATAATAAATAATAAATAATAAATAATAATAAATAATAAATAATAAATAATAAATAATAAATAATAAATAATAAATAATAAATAATAAATAATAAATAATAAATAATAAATAATAAATAATAAATAATAAACAATAAATAATAAATAACTGAATAACTGAATAATAGATAATAAATAATTGAATAATAAATAATTGAATAATAAATAATTGAATAATAAATAATTGAATAATAAATAATTGAATAATAAATAATAAATAATAAATAATAAATAATAATAATCAATAATCAATAATCAATAATTAAATAATTAAATAATTAAATAATAAATTGTAAAAAAATTAATATTATTAATATATAATCTTAAATTATTTATATATATTAAATATTTAATTATTAATTTTTTAATTATATTTTATATAATTTTTTTTAATTATTACCATAAATATATATAAATATAAAAGTATATATATATATTATTTTTTTTTTTTAAACTTTCCTATAATTTATATAAAATTAATTTTTATATATTTGTTGCACAAAATTACTTTAATGCTTGCTTTTTTTTTTTTCCTTTTTTTCCTTTTTTTCCTTCTTTTTTATTTATAGAATTTTTTTGAAACTTGCTTTTGGCTTCATTATGATAATATATTATATATTAACTTTATTTCTATATATATTCTTTAATATTTAAATTAAATAATATTATAATTCAACTAGTAGTATATTTTATAATATATTATTAATATCGATTAAAATCCTATATATATAAGTTTTAAAAATTTTTATATTGCTCTAATTCTATTGGTTATTTTGTAAAATTATTAAATAAAAATAGTATAATTAAATTATTTCTTCATTTGGAGATTTTTAAAATTTTTATCTGTTAAAACTTTTTTTAATTAAAAAAAAAAAAAAATAAAAAGAAGAAAATGAAAAATGTCTTCATAGGTGATGTGATATATAATAATTATATAATTATATATATAGTTTTATATACTATGAAGTTATTTAAAAGTAAAAGTTAAAAAAAAAAAAAAACAATATTTAAAGCTGTTTCAAATAATCATTCTTTATGTATATATTAAAATAATAATAGTAATAATATATTATAATATGTATAAATAATACATAGTAATGATATATGATATAAAATTATAAGTAATATGAGACTTTGTATAGGTTTATTTATATAATGTATTAATGATATTTTACTATTAAATATTTTTTATACTGTAGTCCTTTTGGACGCATATTTCATAGCTGATACTATGCATATAGGATATGCTTTTTTTTATTGATAATAAATATATTCAATATTAAAAAAGTTTAACTGATGCTGTTCTTAATTTAAAAAACAAATTATATAAATATGTCTTTATATTAATAGGTTAAAATAATTAAAATTAAAAAAAAAAAAGCTTTTTCTTTTAGAATCATTTTTCTAATTATTATCAAGTTAAATATAATTTCTTATAGGATGTAATATTTATAAATAGTATTAGTATTATTTATTTAAATTTTTTAAAATAAGTAAAATTATTTTTATTTGTAGTTATTGTTCATTAACGTATTAGAAAATATATTTATTAAAATTATCTTTCCATATCTTAAAATATAATATATATAATTACTATAAGAGTCTGAATGCATTGTAATGTAATGTAATGTAATGTACGGGCAATTTTTTAATTTTTATTTTTTTTAAATATTTTATTTTTTAAATTTTTTTAAACTTTTTATTTCGATTTTTATAGTAGGAGGTGTTACAACTGGCACGAACGGCTACTTTTTTTTTTTTTTTTTTTTTTATAAAATAAAAATTAAAAAATATAAATAAAATAAAAAAAAAAAAAAAAAAAAAAAATTTAACAAAAAATAGTATTAAATATATTTAGATATATAAAACATTAAATATATATAAATTGTTATTATTTTTATCATTAGAATCATTATAACTATATAATTAGGATTATAGAATTCAATTTTTATTGTATATAGAATATCATTATGCTATTAATTTATTGTTAATATGTTCCCTCCTCAAAATTAGAAATAATATTTTAATAGGTTATTTTTTAATTTAATAGACTTTATAATTAATAAAATTAATTGTATTAAAATAAACTTTTGAAATTTTATTTATAAAGAATTATTTAAAATTTTTCATTTCATTTATTAAAAAATAGGAATAGAAAAATAGAATAAGATAAAAAAAAATTGAAATAAAATAAAATAAATAAAAAATAAAATAGGAGAATTTATATTCATATATTAAATAAAATTAAATCCTTTCTAGTTTTCATGGTTAAAAATTTTTTTCATAGGATTGGAGTAACAATCTTTAAATCTGAACCATTCTTTTTAAAGTTGTAATATTTGTAATATTGATTCTTTTTTTTTTTTTTTTTTTTTTTTTTCCTTTTTCTTTTAATGTATTTTGTATTCAAATTTTAAATGTTTGATGACTTTTCCTTAAACGTTTAAAATAATGAATAATAAAAATGTATTGTTACGGTTAACTTATAAAAACTATATCCTAAATCCAATAAGTTCATTGTTATAACATTTTTAATTGTAGTTTATTTTTTATTTGGTACATGGACCATAGATCTACTAATTTTATTTAATATTTTTCTATTCATGAGGACTGTAACATATTAATAATTATAATATATAGAAAAGTTATACAATTTATTTAACTACTCATTTCTGTGGCATTTTACGGTATTGTACTACAAAAACTTATATAAATAAATTAATATCATACGATGAATATATTATCATTTTATTTCAATTAATTGAGAAGATAAATAATTGAAATAATTATTGTTCTAGTAATTAATAAAACTCAATAACAATAATAATAATAAAAAAAAAAAAAAAAAAAAAAAAAAACATTTTGGTTATGTAACAATTTCCTATCAATGACTCTTTTTTTTTTTTTTTTTTTTTTTGTATTGTTTGAATAGAGCTTAAATATTATATTTATATTTATAATTTTTATATATAACAAATTCGTATTGCTATTAATTAAATAAAATACAAAAAATGATTTTAAAATAGATCAATATATCTATTATTGAAAGTGATTTAATGAGTCTTTTTTTCATTTTTATTACTTTTCCTTGAATATTCACATTTTATAGTATGAAATTAATAATAGGTATTATTTTTATTTTTTATTTTTTATTTTAATTGTTTTGTTTTTGTTCTATTTTAATAAAAAATAAACTTTTTTTTTTTAAAAAAAAGTCAATGTTAATGGAAAAAATAATGAATATATTAAAATATAGTATAATATATCAAAAAATAAATTAATATAAAATCTTATATGATAATAAATCATGATATATTTAATAATATATATGAAATTATGTTATATATAATACATTACATTTCAATTAAATTAATAAATTACCAACATTACAATATATAATAGAATTTCATTTAAATTATATATAAACCAATATATTACATTTAAAAATTGTATTAGTATTAGTCATCCTATGATAAGAGTATTTTTTATTTAAAAAATTTTTTTACTTCTATATATTTATTTAAACAAGGTTTAATAAAGCATAATAACATATATATTAAATATTAATTATATAATATATATTTAAATAATAGAAAATGGAAATTTTAATATTTAAAATTTTCTTTTTTTTTCATTCATAAACTATGTAAGAATATTAAAATATATATTATACTCTAATTTGGAAATATACTGTAATACATTATGGAATATATGGAATATGAAATTTAATATACATCTCTATATTAATTAAGAATGATAAAAAAAAAAAAGATGGGATTAAAATGTATATGAAATTCTAATATATATATGATATATTTTCTATATTGAATTAATATATATAATATAATAAATAATTAATAATTAATAATAAATAATAAATAATAAATAATAAATAATTGAATAATAAATTATAAATAATAAATAATAAATAAATAAATAATAAATAATAAATAATAAATAATAAATAATAAATAATAAATAATAAATAATAAATAATAAATAATAAATAATAAATAATAAATAATAAATAATAAATAATAAATAATAAATAATAAATAATAAATAATAAATAATAAATAATAAATAATAAATAATAAATAATAAATAATAAATAATAAATAATAAATAATAAATAATAAATAATAAATAATAAATAATAAATAATAAATAATAAATAATAAATAATAAATAATAAATAATAAATAATAAATAATAAATAATAAATAAATAGATAAATAAATAAATAGATAAATAAGTAAATAGATAAATAAGTAATAAATAATAAATAATAGTATAAATAATAAATAATAGTATAAATAATAAATAATAAAAAAATTTGTATATTTTTTAAATTTAATAAATTAAAGTCATAAATTATATAAAAATAAGTTATTAAAAAGTTCAATTGTAGATTTTTTTTTTTTTTTTTTTTTTTTTTTTTTTTTTTAAAAAAACAAAATTCTATTATGTAAAGAAATAATTATAATGAAAAGTGTAAAAAAGAAGTGATAAAAAAACGTAATAGATTAAAGGGAAAAAAGAAAAATATGTATTAAATAAAATTTAAATAATAATATTAATAATAATAAAAAATATTCAAAAAATATTTATAAAAGATATAAACCATTTTTAAAATATTTAATATAGATATAAATTTCAATAATTTGAACTTTTATTCATTTATTGACAAATATAAATAATAAAATATAAATTTTAATTATAAAAATTAAAAAAATAAAAAAAAAAAAAGAAAAAAAATCAATCAATCAAATAACAATCAAATAATAAAATAGATATACAAATAAATATAAACATTGATAAAGTATTTTAATTATTTCAATTTTAATTTATAATTTTAATATTCAAACATTTTTATTGTACTTTTATTATCAAATGAAATTTTAAAGAAGTAAAAAAAAAAGTATAATAAAGGAAATTAAAAGAACAAAAAAGTAAATATAATTAACTTAACAATCTATACTTTAAAAAAATATGAAATAGAATATATAATTAAATATTTTAAATATCATTAAAAAAAATATAATAAATTAAAGTAAATAATATTTTATTAAAAATAAATAATATTTGATTTGAAAATATATATATTTTTACTAAAATATTAAAAAGATAGTTTTTTTTTTTTTTTAATTTTTTTTATTTTTTTTTCTATAATTTCGGAATTAAAAAAAAAAATAAAAATAAAAAAATATATACAATTAAAATATGTTTTCTGTCGAAAAATATAAAAAAAATAATAATAAAATAAAATTTATATAAAATAAAAATAGTTATTTTTTTCTTTATATTATATATATATAAAAGTTTAAAGTCAATCGAATTCTTTAAACAATTTCTGAAAGTATTATAAAGAAATAACAAAAATTCAAAATTTTAAATTGATGATAATAGTATTAAAACAATTTATACAAAAATTTTATTAATAGATATAAAGTAATATTTATATAAATTTTATAAATATATACAAAATAAAAAATTAAAATATAATTAACATATATAAATAGTAAAATTAAAATTATTTATATACTTATAAAAAAAAATAAAAAATAAATATATTAATATACAATATAATCTATTTTATTAGTAAGATAAAATTTTTATTAAATATAAAAAGAAAAACAATAAAAAAAAATAAATAACCAAAACAAAAAAAAAAATTTCAATTATATTATAAAATATATAAATATTCAAAATATTTTTTAAAATAAAATAAAAATTATCTAAAAAAAAAAAAAAAAAAAAAAAAAAATGGTTAAAGTACATTTTAATCAAAATATTCAAACAGTTGAAACATACGATGCAGGCGATTATGATAGAACTAGCGTACCAATTGCAGAACTCAATGACGAAGAATTTAATGAAATAGAATGTTATCGCTTAGAAATGAAAAAACAAACAATCGAAGAATATCAAAAGCGTTGGCGCAAAACTCGCAATTCTAATAGTAGTTCACTTTCTGAAAGTACAAATAATAGTGATAGTGAAAGTGATAATTCAATTCCTCCATTAAAAAGTTGTTTAATTAATAAAAGTTCTAATGCCTCTAATAAATTAAATAATAAATTAAATACTTCAGCTCTGAATGCAGCTATGTCAGTGTCAATTTCATCTTCATTAGAAGATGATGCATCCTTCTTTGGAGAAGGACAAGCTCAACCAAATATTATAACACCATATTCTTCTGAGTATAATTCAGATGAAGGACATATTCCAAAAGTTAACGTGGAACTCAGTAGTAGTCTAGAAAGTAATATGGAAGCTCAACCAAAAGAACATTTTCAATTATTCACCGAACTTGAAAATGAAGATACTGATTATAAGGAAATTAAAGAATTCGATGATCGTAATCATCTTACTGTAATATCACCTCTTTCCTTTGAAAGTAATGATATTAGTGCAAGTGATAATGATGCTGATGCAGAAGAAAGTGCAGAAGATAATAGTTTTATAAGATTATTTGAAGATTCATTTGAAAAAAGTACGGAAGAAGGTGATAGTGATTACATTAAAGATATGTCGTTAACTGAAGGAGAAAATTCTATCACTTTATCTCATTATATGTTGTCTGATGATATTCCAACTACTTCATTTCATTCTTCCAAACATCGTTTATTTACAGATTCTATATTTAATTCATCTCCTATTTTATCTGAATCTGTTCTTGAAGATAAGGAATTTAAGAGTTCTCAATTACAAGAAGAAACACCAAATGAAAGTCAAGAAGAAGAGGAAGAAGAAAAAGAAAAAGAAGATTCTAAAAGTTTAGAATTACAAGAGGAAATACTAAATACACAAAAAATTGAAGAGGAAGAAGATGGTGATGAAGAAGAAGAATTGAATGATTTAGAAGAAGTATTAGAACCAGAGCATGAAGATGATAGTAGTGATGATGAAATTGATAATCATCCTCATTCTGATACTTTAGTTAATTATGGTAGTACACAACATATTAATATTAAACCTAAAAGAAATAATATATATGATGAATTTACAGGTACAAGTTCTTGTCCATTTGGTAAACCAATATCATTTTTAGATGATTTACCAGATATTATTCAGTCTCCTTTATCCTCGTCATTATCTTCATCTTCTGCTGGTAAAAAAGAGTCCTTTAAAAATTCTACAAATTTCTTTGGTTCCCCATTTTCACAATTAAAATCACCTTATAGAAGTTCATCGTATTCATCACTTCAGACTAATCGTTTAAATCGTTATGGTTCATCATCAAGTAATAGTACCAGTAGTAGTAATAGTGATGGTAGTTACCTTGTTAGTAAGCGTAATTATTTATCTATTAGTGGTAATCGTGATTCTAAACCAAAGTCTTATATTTCATCAGGACGTCGTTTAAGTCATTTTACTACGTCAAAATGGGAAGGAATTGGTAGTCGTAGTAGTAATAATAATAATATTAATAAATCAAGTAATAATATTTCAACAACTAGTAGATATTATCCAAGACCTGCAACAAAACTTGTGACAAACTCACCATTTTCTTCATCATGGTCATATGATGCTAGTTTTTAAATATTTTTTTTTTTCTTGGTTTACTTAAAATGTTGTATTAAAATTTAAAATACAATATCAATTTATTTATCATTTTATAATATTCATTAATTTTTGACAACCAAAGAAAAAACAATACTTATTTAAAGAAAAAAAAAGTAACATCATATTGTATTCATTTTTTATGTCAACATTAATAATCATATATTTAATATTTTTTTTTTTTGGTAAATTTGCATGTATGTGATCTATTATTAATGTGCTTATTGAAATGAAAAAGGTAAATATATATATAATTAATATTTATTACTTTTAATCACAATATTTTTTTTTATTGATAAAATAGTAAATATTATAAAAAATAGAAATAAAATAATATATAATAATTTAATTATTATTATTATTATTATTATTTTTATTTTTATTTTTTTTTAAAAAAAAAAAAAAACTTATAGATTAGTAATTTATTTTTAATTTATTTTTTTTTATTACATTTATTTATTTATTTATTTATTTATTTATTATTGTTATTAATTTTTTAATAAAATGGATAAAATAAGAAATTATCAAATAAAAAAAAATAGAATTTTTTTTTATTAATTTATTCATTTTATTCTTCTAGTTAAATTCTGATTATGTGAAAAGAAAATAAGGCTATTTAATTTATATATATTTAATAATTCATGATTTTTTTTTTCATTATTTATTATTAATTAATAATCAAACGCAATAAATCAATATCAAAAGAAAAAACCATAACAATATATATAACATAAAATATACAGCTTAATCAATTTCAACATCAAATTTATTATCATAATTTATTTATTTAACATAACAATAAATTAAATCAGCTTTTTTTTCTTTAATAATATGAATTAATTTTAGGAGTAATGAATATATTAATTGAGAAATATTATCAAATTAAATAAAGTATATAAAAAAATTTAAACAAACTAGTTTGCTGAAACATAATTAAAAATTAAATTATATTTCTTTTTCAACATTAAAGACAAAAAAACATATATATATCTTATTAACCAAAAAAAAAAAAAAAAAATTATTATTATAAACGACGTTTATTAGCCATAGATAAAATTTTTAAAATTTTAATCAATAATTCGACTTAATATATATATATCTTTAGTTAAATAATTATAACCAAAAAAAAAAAAAAAAGTTTAATGGCTTTTTTTAATTGTATATATCTAACGTATTTAAGGAAGAACCAGGAAAATCTAAATAAAATAGTAATAAAAAAAATAATAAAATTAAAATAGAAATAGAGAAATAGAAAAAGAAAGAAAAGAAATCAAAAATTGGGAAAAAAAAATAATTATTTATCTAAACATATATATATATTTCAATAATAAATAATATTTAATTTAATAATTTAACGTTTCAATCATTTTTTCTTTTTTTTTTTTTTTCTCCGCAAAATTTATTTTTTTTGGATATATTGAAATCTAAAGGAAATAAATTAAAGGAGGAAAAAAAGTTTTTATATATTTAACTAATAATATATATTTTTAATCTAATTTTATATATATATATATACATAATATATATAAAATGCATGCGTAAAAAAGAAAAATAAATTAAAAAAGATTATAATTATTCAAAAATAATGAAAAGAAAAAATAATTATTAATAACATCAATCAATCAAAGATAGGAAAATAAAGAAAAAAAAAAAAGTAAATAAAACAAAAATTAAAATTTATTATTGGTAATGATACATTGTTAAATTGAAAAGGAAAAAAGGAATAAATAAGAAAAGAAGAGAATAAATTTGTAAATTATAATAATTAATCAAATCAAATCCAAAAACATGATTATTTTTTTTAAAAAAAAAAGAAAAAAAAATTTTTTTTAAAAGTTATATATATTATTATTTCTTTTATCATTTAGACAATTTTAAGAAAAAAAAAAAAAATTAAATAGATATATATATTCATTTTAATATTTATATTATATATAGAAAATTAAAAAAAAAAAAAAAAAAAAGTTTTTTTTTTTTTGAAAATTATATTTTATAAATATTAGAAATTTTATTATTATTATTTTTTTCTTTAATTATTTATTATTTATTATTTTATTTTATTTTTTATTAAAAAAAATTTTTTTTTTAGCAATTATTACTTATTTATTCTAAATTATATATTTATATATTTAGAATATATATTTATTTTAATTTATAATTTTTATTGTACATAGTTAATATAGAGAATTCTTTATAAAATTAGAAAAAAAAAAAAAAAAAAAAAAAAAATTTTTTATAAATAATTATATATATAACTTTATAAATTCAAAAGAACAAAAAAAAAAAAATTTTTTTTTTGTATCATTTTTTTTAAAAAAAAATTCTATATTTCATTATAATCTATTCCATCATTTAACAATCATAAATTATACCAAAATTTGAAACAAAAGTCTTTTTTTTTTTTTTTTAATAGTAATTTTATAACTAAAAGAAAATTCATAGTTAATATCATCAATCAATTCTAAATGATAAAAAAAAAAAAAAAAAAAAAAAAAAAAAAAAACTTGTTTTTGTAAATATTTAAATAATTAAAACTAAAACTTTTCATTACATTTGGGATATAATTTTTTTTTTAATAAAATAATTAAAATAAAAATAAATTAAAATAGAAATAATAATAAAAAAATAATAATAAAAAAAAAAAAAAAAAAAAATAAAAATAATAAAAATAAAAATAAAAATAGAAATAAAACAAATAAAACAAAAATATAAATACAAACAAATCACGGACAAAATAAAATAAAACTTTATATTAAAATTAAAAAATAATTAAAATTGAAATAATTAAAATATACATATATAGAAAAAAAAAAAAAATAAAAATAAAAATAAAAAAAAATAAATAAAAAAAAAAAAAAAAAAAAAAAAATAAAGAAAAAAATGAAATTAAAAAAATATTATTATTTTATTTTTTTTTTTTTTTTTTTTAATTTTATTTTATTATATATTTTTTTTTTTTTATTTTTTTTTTTTTTTTATTTTTATAATTTTATTATAATATTAGTATAACAAAAAATAATTTATAAAAAAAAAAAAAAAATAAAAATAAAAAGCTTTAAAAAAAAAAAAAAAAAAGTTTAAAAAAGGTATATATGAAAAATGAAAGAGTTTTGTATTATTTAAATTATATATAAAAGTTATATATAAAAAAGGTGTTAGGTGAAAATGAAGGAGTTTTGTGTTATTTATATTATATATAGAGTTATATATAAAAAAGGTGTTAGGTGAAAATGAAAAAGTTTTGTGTTATTTAAATTATATATAGAGTTATATATAAAAAGGGTGTTAGGTGAAAATGAAGGAGTTTTGTGTTATTTAAATTTCTATTGGTCTTTTTTCCAGATGACATTGTGTTATGTGCTCCAACATGATTCCAACTTAAAAAATTGTCAAAGTTTGCCAGTAAATGGGCTAGAAATAATGAAATGCAATTTGGTAATTAATAAATGTGCCAGTCTAGTAGTACGCGGGGAAGTTTCTAGATTTCTTTATAATAGTAATCCTACCTTTTATTTTTCAAGTCAAGAGTTCAAGAGTTACCTAAAACGAATTGCTATACCTACTTAGGTGTACCATCTTCAAATGATTTAGAATTGAAGCCGATTATACAGAGAATGAATAATAAAGTTAGAAATGCCCTTTATTCCATAAAAGGATTTCTTAAGAATCCTCATATTCCTATCCCTTATAAAAGAATGTTATTTTCAGCTATAGTAATTGGACAAGTTTCATAATATGCACCTCTACTTGGATCTAACAAAGATAGAACGAGAAGTACACAGACACTAGTTAATTCAGGAGTAATACTTGGATTGAAGAATTTTCTAAAGGGAATAGCTTTTACTTCCCTTTATTGTGTTTCTAAAGAACTTAACGTTCCTCCTCTTTCGGCGAAATGTGCGATTGCTCAGGTAAGGTGTTTTAAAAAAATTGGAAAAACTCGAAATGTATTATCTCTAATTTACTTAGAGATATATCTCGTTGTAGACGTCATGCATGGGATAAAGAAAAGTAAAATTTTAACTGACAAATTAAATAAATTTCTATCAAAAAAAAAAAAAAAAAAAAAAAAGCTATTTCATATTTTAAACTTTTACTGGGATAGAGATATGGAAGGAAAATCAATCAAAGCTAAGGCTTATAAAAATAATAATTTTGAGAAAACTAGAGAGTATCTTAAGCTAAATTATAAATATCCTGAATTTAGCATTGACTTCTGATGGGTACTTTGTGCCAGATGTGGATATACATTCGATGCTTGTGTTGCCAAAGCTGCCAAAATGATTGAAGAAGACTGTCCTGAAAGGTGTCCTTGTTGTTATAGAAAAAATAGTAATCCTCGATTGGAACATTGGTTTTCTAAATGCTATCTTTTCCGTGAATTTCGAATGAAATATTTTAAGGATATTGAAATTCTTTATGAAATATTTTATATTATTTCTAAATATTGTCCAATATCTAATAGTATTGTAGACACTGTTATCACAGATATGAAATAATATAGAACTAAATTCTGATTCTGATTGCTAGAAACTATTATCAGAATTATAAGAAGAAGATTCCAAATATTACATTGACTACGAAAAGAGAACTGCTTAATTTTTTTTAAAAAATTTTTCCCCTTATATTGGAGTGTTTTGAGCTTTCACTTCAAATCAGACGCTTTATTAATTGGTGAAATTCTAAATGTATTATAAAAAGGATGTAATAGAGAGTATTCCTAAGATGTCACATTTTTTCTTTGACAAAAAAAAAAAACACCTTCTCTCTATAGAAAAATTAAAGATGAAAAAAAAAAAAAAAAAAAAAAAGAAATATAAAGAATGTAATTGAATTCTATTGGGTCAAATAATGGTAAAAAAAAAAAAAAAAGTCAAGGAATTCAAGGTACAAATTATAATAAAATACAAATATATTGAAATAAGAAAATTATTCGAGCTCTGTCTTGAATATTCCCCAATTTAATTTAGGCTTTTAATTGGATTTTAAAATGAAAATCTAGCTTCAAATACAACACTACTATTGCTATCAGAAGTGGTAGAGTTTTTAAACAAATTGTCCAAAAGTTCTACCCATGCTGTGGAGAAATTGAACAGTCGTTCATTTCATTGAATATTCGAATGTTCTTTCTTTTTATTATTTATTTAGATGAGAATCTTTTTAGATTTCATTAATGACCTTTTTATAATATTCATTGATAAAATAAAAAAAAAAGGACTTTTTCCTTATTACTTATATATTCTAATATTTTTAAAATATGAAAATTTTATCAATAAATATATTTATATCTTCCTTCTTGTTGGAATTTTATTTTTTTTTTTAAATGAGCATACAATTCAATCCTAGGAAATAGTGACATTTAAGTGAACAATTCTTAAACAGTTCATAAGGATTCTACTATTTTGTATATCGTTGGGGCTAGAGCGATATTATATTTAAAGTCAATACCTTATCATTAGTAGCTAGTTACTACTCTTTGATCGATTTAGTAAGAAATCCTTCGGTATCAAGAGTACCCGATATCATACCAATAAGGTTTAGAAACAAAAACCATTAGTAGTCATCCTTATATATATATATATATTTAAAATACAAATAACCAAAACAGTCTAGTTCTGCTCACAGAATCTATTAGAGAGAGTAATTCTCTCTTAATGAGTATCTTTTCTGTATTTTCAAGGGGGAGAAGGAAAGTTTAGTTGATATCCACACTATCTATTTTAAAAAATATTAGTTTTTTTTTTTTTTTTTTTTTTTTTTTTTATATTTAAATGGTGATCATATTACTACACAGAGTACACATTCACACCGATATATTTGTTTAATTTTTGAACTTATTGTTATTCTTTATTACATTAAATTTCTAACGATTAATTAAAATATATATATATATATATATATATATTTTAATTTTTATTATTTTTTTATTTTTTACTTAATCTTTTACATACATTTTATTCTTATCTTTAAATTATATAATGTTTTTTTTTTTAAAAAAAAATGTAATACATAAAAATATAATTATCTATTTAATAAAGCATTGGAAAAGTATTCTTTTCCTAGTCAAAAAAAAAAAAAAAAAAAAAAAAAAATTACTTGTTATTATTGCTAATATTGTTATTAATAATTTTTTTTTCTTTCCAATTATTATATTGATATATGGGTAAATATGAGTATTTTGTATGAAAATAGGGTGTAATAATATTAATATAATTAATGCAATTTTAAATAATAACAATAATAATAAAAAAGTTTAGATTTCTTATAATACTAATAATAATAATAATAATAGTAAAAATAACAATACATATTTGATAATAACAACAAAAGTTTAAAGAGAAAAATAAGTATATTTTCCTGATATCAAAGCTTCGAAACTTAGTATGAAAATAAGTTATTTAGAAAGCCTCAAATATATATATATATATATATATATATATATATTTTTTTTTTTTTCAATTTTTTTTTGTTTAAAAATTACAATTATATTCAATAACATTTATAGAAGGTAATATATTAAAAATACATTAAATAATTATTAATTATTATATCAAAAAATAAATGTAAATAACAAATAAAGTTTTCATAATTTATTGCAACAAAAAAAAAAAAAAAAGGAAAAAATATTATTCAATTAAAATTACTGAAATGTATTTTAATCTAATTTTTTTTTTTTTTTTTTGATATAATTATTTTCTGTAACCTTTTTTTTTTTATAAACTATGATTATTATGATTATTTAATACAATTTATTAATATTTAATATTATTATTGGACAAATATTATTTTATTATATTTTATTATAATACAATAACATTAGGGCTTTATTAACCCTAGTTTTATGTTTTTTTTTTTTTTTTTTTCATAATTTTTCATAAAAAAATAAAAAAAAATAAAAATAATATAAAATAAAAAATAAATAATTATTTTTATTTATAGTTTTTTTAATAATTAATTTAAGTTTTTAAAGTTCGGATTATTTTATTTAAAATTATTATTAATATCTCCAATTCTCCTTCTTCAACCAATAAGATAAGTACGTATTAATTAATTAATAATTTTATTTTATTTTGTATATGAATATTATAAAATTGAACAATTAAGATTTTTGTATTTTATTTATTATTATTTTTATTCTTCTATAGAAACAAAATACTTTTATTTTTCTGAATCCAACAAAAATAAAAAAAAATAAAAATAAAAAAAATAAGAATCCGTTTAATATGGATAAATTTTAACTTTCATTGGTTTATCTAAGCTATATTTTAGGAGGAATATTAAGAAATAAAAAAAAAAAAAAGTAAAAAAAATAAAAAAGAATAAAATTATAAAAATAAAATAAAATAAAATAAAATAAAAATAAATTGAAATTATTATAGGTAATTATATAATTAATATAATTAATATTATTATACTAGTATTTATATATGTTATTGAATTACTTGAATATAATAATATAAAATAAATTATAAAATAAAAAAAAAATACATGAAACTAAATTAATATTGAAAACGCTATTTCATTATTATATATAAAAAAATTAATAATAAAAGGATTCAATTCATATTGAGTTATTATGATTAATAATTACAAAAAAAAAATGTTCAAGAAAATGAAATAAAATTCAAAAAAAAAAAAAAAAACTTATATATATAATATTTATTAGGAATATTATTAATAATAATATTGACTAATTAATATAGATTAATTGTTATATTTTTTTTCTATTTTTATTTAATTATTTATAACATTATTATTATTTCTTATTTTAATTTTATTTTAAAAATTATTATTATTATTATTTTTTAATGAATTCTTATTATTAATTATTAAGTATATTTATATATTATAAATAAGTAAAAATATTTATTATATAATATATGTATATATAAATTTCCTTAATAATAAAATGCATTATTAAACTTTTTGATTTTAAAATATGAAATGGGTATGGTGAATAACTTTATTGGATTACGTAAAGTAAAACAAACAAACAAACAAAATATATATATATAATAATTTATATTTATTTTATTCCTATTTATATTTAATATATTGTCAATTGACATATTAATTTTTTTTTTTTTTTTTACTTCTTTGGATTAATAATATTAAAATAATTAATCCTTTTTTTTTTTTTTTTTAATATACATTTATATATAAATAGATTATAGATTTGATCAAACCTTTTATAAATTAAATTAGTATATTATGAAGTTTTTATATATATATATATATAAAATATATTAAAGATTATTAAGAGAGTTAGTGTTAAATTATAAATAATAATTTTATAACAATATATATATATATTTTTTTTTTTTAGAAGTTATAAACGTCTATAAATTGTATTTTTATAATATGATTTTTATAATATATATATATATATTTTTTTTAAAAAAAAAAAAGAATAATATATTCATAAGGTTTTTTTTTTTTTTTTTTTTTTTTTTTTTAAACATAATAAAATCATTAAGAAATAAAGTAATAACTCTAAAAAAAAAAAAAATTTAGTAATCAATTAAAAGTTATGCCGTTTTTTTAATTAATTTTAATCTAATGAAATAATTTTTATAATTAAATATTAAAAGGCTTATTATATAATTAATATTTTTTTATATGATTGATATTTATATATATTATATATATTATTGATTATTATGATTATTATGGTTTAGTAAAAAAAAAAAAAAAAAAAAAAAAAAACTATGTTTAAAAAAATTAAAATATATTTTTATTTATAGAGTTGATATATATAAAAGTGAAAAGTGAAAAAAATTAAAGATATTTATTTTTATTTTGATATAATTGAAATAAAATATAATAATAATATATTTTTCTTATTTTTTTTTTTTTTTTTATTTTTTTTTTTAAATTAAACAACCCTATTGTATCTTTTTTTTCTTTTTTTTTATATCTTATTTTTTTTCTTAAAAATTTTTGAATTTATGTGAAAAAAAAAAAAAAAAAAAAAAAAAAAAAAAAAAAGAAAAAAGATTTAATAAATGATTTAATAATTTAAATCATATATTGCAATATATAAATGATATATTGAACAATATATAATTTTAAAATTAATACTAATAATTAAAATAATAATAATAATATTCAATTATTAAATAATTGAAAAATTAATATTAAAATACATTAAAAATTATATATATTTATATATAAAATATTAATTATATATATTGTACATTTTTTTTTATATTATAAATTTCTTTTTTCCTTTTTATAAAAACAAAAAGAAAATAAAAATATATATATATATTATATACATATATTTTTCTTTTTTGTAATATTAAAAAAAAAAAAAAAAAAAAGGATAACTAATAAAATCTTATAAAGTAGTTAAAATATAACTTTTATAAAATATAAAATACAAAAAAAAAAAAAAAGTAAACAATTTATTAATTATTTTGAAATTATATATATTCATATTAAAAAAGATATATTCTTATTATAATAGCTGGTGTAAACACTATACAAATAAAAAAGTACAATTTCAAATATACCTTTTTTTTTTTAAAAAAAATTGTTGATAATATAAAAATTTATAGTATTCATATAAATAACTTTTTTTTTTTTTTTTTTTTTTTTTTAAACTAATTACATATTTATTCTTTATTTATATATCTTTATATATATTTTAATTATAATTATATTATCAATTTATATTAATATTTATAATAAAATATAACACGTTAATAAATAAAACATTATTTATTATGAAATCAAAATAATATTAAACAAACAAAACTAATAAATTTAAATTATATATATATATATTTTATTTTATATATGTTATATTTATAATTACTTATTTTTTTATTTTTATTATATTTTTTATTTATTTATTTATTTGTTATTATTATTATTTTTTTTTTTGTTATAAAAAATAATAAAAAAAAAAAATAATTTGACAATAAATAATTTACCGAATAAATAAATATATTTGATATTTACAATTATATTTTAATAATAAACAATAAAGCCATGAGTGACGCTACTGAAAAACCAAAAAGGGATTTTACTCTCTACACCAATGAAAAAGGTGAAACTGTTAAAACTACTGAAAGAGTTATAAAAGGTAAAAAAAAAATGAACTTTGAACTTTGAACTTTATGATTAAAATAAATAAATAAATAAATAAAATAATAATAATAATAATAAATAAATAAATAAATAAATAAAAGAAATAAAGAGAGTATGGAATAAAATTTTCCAACAAAAAAACGAAAACGTGAGAGAGAGGAAATATATATATATTAATAAATAAATATTAAAAAAAAAAAAAAAAATTGATTAAAGATGATTTTAATAAAATATTTATTTGTTTATTTAAATTATTAAATACAAAATTAATGTATAAATAAAACCATGCATTGAATATTTATATTAATAAAAATATTTATATATTATATAATATTTATTTAAATTTATTTATTTTTATTTTTATTTTATAATTTTTTTTTTTTTTGAAATGATATATATATATATATTTATTGATAAATAAAAAGAAATTCCCCCACCAAATACAAACATTCCAACTGATGAAGAATTTTGGTCAAAAGAAGATCCAACAAAACCAAATTTAGCTTTGTTAAAAGATCATTTTATTCATGAAGGTCGTATTAAAGAAGAACATGCTTTATCTATTATTGAAAAAGCAACTGAAATCTTTAAACAAGAAGAAACTTTATTAGAAGTTGATGCACCAATTACTGGTATAAATTTTATTATACATTATTTATTTTTTAATATTTATAACCATGTTATAAATTTTTTTTTGAAAAAAAAAAAAGTCATATTATATACTTCAATTTATTAAAATTACTTTTATTATTATTTTTTATATATTATTATTATTATTTAATATTAAAAAAAAAATAAATGTAAAAAAAAAAAAAAAAAAATAACAAAATAAAAATAAAATAATCATGATAGTTTGTGGTGATATTCACGGACAATACTTTGATTTAATGAAGTTATTTGAAATTGGTGGTAATCCATCTGAAACTCGTTATTTATTCTTAGGTGATTATGTTGATAGAGGTTATTTCTCAATTGAGGTAACTTTAAATTTTTAAATAATTTATTTATTTATTTATTTATTTATTTATTTTTTTTTAAAAAATTATTTATTATATTTATTTATTTATTTATTTCAACAATAATAAAAAATATATAAATTCAACTATATATAAAAAAATATATATTTTTCATCATATCATTTATAAATAATATTAATAATATTTTTTTTTTTACTTTTAATTTTTAATTTTTATTTGTTTTTATTAAAAAAAAAAAAAAATTAGTGTGTATTATATTTATGGTCATTAAAGATTTGGTATCCAAAATCTATCTTTTTACTTCGTGGTAATCATGAATGTCGTCACTTAACTGAATATTTTACCTTCAAGTTAGAATGTACGTAATACTTGTGTCTCTATAATTATATATTTAAATTATTGTTTTAAAATATGATTCATAATGAAATGAAATCAATCTTTAACTTGATAAATTAAATATTTTAATAGAGTACTAAATATTTTATTTATTTAATTATTTATTATTTTATCATATAATGAAATAGGTCTTCACAAATATTCAGAGAATATTTATGAAGCTTGTCTTAGTTCTTTCTGTTGTTTACCCCTTGCTGCTTTAATGAACAAACAATTTTTATGTATTCATGGTGGTATTTCTCCAGAACTTGAAACTTTAGATGATATTAGACAAGTAAGTTAAATCAATCCACATATACATACACATACATTTATATATATATTATTGAATACATTTTTTATTTCATAAATAAAATAAAATAAAGTAAAGAACAAAAAAAAAAAAAAAAAAAAAAAAAATTATAGAATAAAATAAAATTACATTTTAAAACGTTAATATTATAAACAAAAAACCTATTATAATTATTTTTAAACAATAGTCATAATAAAAAAATTAAATATTCAATTAATTATATTTGATTTTTATTATTAATATATTATACGTTATACAAAAAAAAAAAAAAAAAAGATTGATCGTTTCCAAGAAACACCAACTCATGGTCTTATGTGTGATATTTTATGGTCAGATCCATTAGCTGATACCGATTTAGAAAACCCACAAGAATATTTTGTTCATAATAATATGAGAGGTTGTTCTTATTTCTATAGGTAAATTAATAATAGAAATAAATATATATACTTATTAAAAAAAAAAAAAGTTTGATCATATATATATTTTTTTAAAATAAAAAAATAAAAAAATAAAAAAAATAAAAATAAAAATGGAAATAAAAATTATATAAATTTACTAATATACAATTATATATATAATATATCTTAATAGTAACAAGGCTGCCTCTACTTTCTTAAATAGAAATGAATTATTATCTATCATTAGAGCTCACGAAGCTCAGGATTCAGGGTAAAATATATATAAATATAATTATATATATTTATATAATTATATTTATAATTCAAACTAATTATATGATTAAATAAAAAATATTTTTGAAAAAAAATTTTTTTAATTATTTATAAATATATTGTCATTATTATTGTTATTATTATTACTCAAAATATAGTTTCAGTATGCCACACAGTACTAAAACAACTAAATTCCCACCAGTTATTACTATTTTCTCTGCTCCAAACTATTTAGATATTTATAATAATAAGGGTATTTATTTTTATAATCAATATATATATATTATATTTTAATAATAGTTTATAAGTTTATAATAATGTTTTATAAAATTTAAATAAGATAAGTGATTTATTATTATTATTATTATTTTTTCTTACATTTATTTAATAAATCTATTTATAATTATACATTTAATATATAAAATAAAATAAAATAAAAAATAGCTGCCGTCTTAAAATACGAAAATAATGTTATGAATATTAGACAATTTAATTCATCTCCTCATCCATACTGGTTACCAAACTTTATGGATGTATTTTCATGGTCATTACCTTTTGTTGGTGAAAAAAGTAAATATTATTCTTATAATAATAATAATAATAATAATAATAATAATAATAATAATAATAATAATATGAAAATCTTTTAAACTAATAAATAATGTATATATATATCATTTAATATATTTTTTTTTATTTTTTTAAAAAGTTACTGATATGCTCGTTGCCTTATTGAATATTTGTAACGAAGAAGAACTTAAGGAAGAAGCTACTGATTCTCCATTAGTAAAACAAGCCTTAACCGATGGTAATATATTATTATAAATAAATAAATTAATAAATTAATAAATAAAAATTTTTATATTATTATATTAAAATTATTAAAACCTATTTCTTTTTAAAATTTTTATATTTTAATATCATAATTATAATAAATTATAAATATATATATATATATAACTAATATATCATCATGGAATTATAATATATTTACAATAAAATTATACATACATATAATGAAAATATGTATAAAAATATTTATGCAAATATTAAAAATTTACATTTAAAAATTAAATTATAATAATAAATATAATAAATAATAAATAATAAATATTGTTAAACTAAAACAGAGGAAAAGGAAGCCAGAAGAAATGCTATCAGAAAGAAGATTTTGGCTGTCGGAAAGATTTCACGTGTATTCTCTGTATTACGGTAAATTTGATTAATATTAATTTAGATAAATATAATGAATATAATAAATTTATAATAAATATTATAAATATAAAATAATACTAATAAATATGAATAATGATAAGAACATCATTAATAATAATAATAATAATAATAATAATAATAATAATAATAATAATAATAATAATAATAATAATAATAATAATAATAATAATAATAATAATAATAATAATAATAATAATAATAATAATAATAATAATAATAATAATTTTTTATTTCTATTATATTTTGTGAAAATAGTGAGGAAAGTGAAAGTATCATGGAATTAAAGAATTTAATGGGTACCGAAACATTACCAGTTGGATCATTAGCTTTAGGTGCTGAAGGTATTAAGAAAGCTATATCTTCATTTGATGAAGCTAAGAAAGCTGATGAAGAAAACGAAAGAATGCCACCAATTTCTGGTGATGGTGAAATTAAGAGACACTCATCCATTCCAAAAATGTCAGCAGCAGCTCAAAAATTATTTAAATCATAAGAATATAAGAACCATTTTTGTTTTAATAATAATGATAATAAAAAGAAAATTATAAAAAAAAAAAAAAAAAAAAAAAAAAAAAAAAAAAAAAAAAGAATAATCCATTTTTTTTTTTAATCAATTTTATATTTTTATAATATGAATACAATTAATACTAAATTAATTAAGCACTAAATTAATAATATATATGTTTTTTTTTTTTTTTTTTTTTTTTTTTTTTTAATTAGTTTGTTAAATCAAATTCGTTAAAATTATATTCTAAGAGGAATTTTTGTTTTATAAATAATTTAATTATATATCATAATAAATAAATTAGTTTTTTTAAAAAAAATTTTTTTCCTTTTTTTTTTATATAATACTCCCACAAATAATAACCTCAGAGAAAAAAAAAAAGCATA
>JACVTC010000040.1:520000-532500 GCA_016946835.1 Neocallimastix lanati (nom. inval.) | reverse complement strand
CGATATACTACTAATTTTTCCATTTTCATTTTCATTTTCATTTTCATTTTCAATTTCCTTTTCTTCTTCCTTTTCTAAATCCTTTTCATTTATTATTTCATCCTTCTTGTTTCTTTTATTATTTGATTTTTTGGATTTATCCTTTTTATCTTTTTTTTTTAACTTTTCTTCTCCTTTCAAATTTTTTAAACTATTCTTTTTTTCATTTTTAATTTTATTTAAACTATTTCCACTACTTAATGTTGTATTTGAATTTGCTAAAGTGCTACTACTTCCTCTTGATATTATAGAGGCCCCCTATCAAAATAAAATAAAATAAAATTAAAATAAAAAATAAAAATAAAATATAATAAAATAAAATTAAAATTAAAAATAAAAATAAAAATAAAATAAAATAAAATAAAATATTATATAATCCAGTATTATATAATATTCATATATAAAGTATATATGTATATTATATATAAAAAAATTTTTTTAAATATATACATATGATATATATTGATAAAAAAAATAAATATATGATATATATAAATATATGTAGATATAAATGTTGATATGATAACCATAAAGAAAAAGAAACAATCGTTTTTTAATAATAATAAATTTTATATATAAGAGTAGAGAAAAAATAATAATAATAATAATAATCAATTATTGATATATAAAAAATTTGTAAATATATTTAGTTTTTCAATATATTATTTTTTTTTTAAGAATTGTATTTTTCATTTTTTTTTTTTTTTTTTTTTTTTTTTTTTTTTGGATTATTACAAATATGCTTTCAAGCTTGACACAAGAACCAAGACCAGATGTAATAGCACAATCTTCAATTCCATAATAAGATATTAACTTTTTTTTTTTATATTATTAAAGAATTATATAACAATTATTTATAAAAGTATTATACACAATAAAAATATAAAATAGTAATAATAATAATAATATTTATATATATTTTATATATAATTGTATGATATATTTATATTATATGTATATAAAGAAATAATATTTAATTATATATCTATGTAGTGTAGTTTTTTTTTTTTTTTTAATTCTAAACATAATATATTTATTATATATTTTCATTTATTATTATTATTATTATTATTTGTTTTTGAAGATAATAAAAATATATTTAATAAAATAACAAAAGAAAAAAAAAAAAAAAAAGTTTTATTCACTTATTTTATTTTATTTTTTTTTCTTTTATTTTTTTTTTTTTTTTTTTTTTTTTTTTTTGTTCTTTCTTCCTTAAATAATATATTACTTTTTGTTTTGAAAATTCATTACTGGCTATATAAAACTCATTGTTAAAGGTCATCGCATTTTTTTTTTTCTTTTTACTTTCTTTTGGTTTGATTCGAAATATTGTTCTAACAACGTTCATTTTTTTTTCTATTCTTTTATTCTTCCTTTCTTTTTATTTTATTATATTTTTTATTTTTAATTTTTATTATTTTTTTTTTATCTTTTCTAATTTTAATTATATATAAATATTTGTTTTTCCTTTCATAATTATTTTATTTTAATCAATTTTTTTAATTATTTAAAATTCAGATGTATTATTATTATTAAAAATTTTATTATTATTAAAATTATAAATAATAATTAATATATATATAATATATATAATAAAAAAAATAAAAATTAAAATTATATGAAATAAAATTGTATAATATGTTAATCAATTAGTCACATCTAATTTCCTAACGTTTATTATGGTTTTTTCTCAGTCATATTATTTAATATTATAGTCAATATAATATGTATACATATTATAATTATGATAAACTACTTTTTTTTTCCTTTTTTTTTTTTTTTTTTTATTTATGACTAATATTAATGTAAAAAATTTTATTACTATTTAAGTTTAAACTATGTATACTTCTCATAAAATTATAAATGGCCTTTTTAAATAATAAAATAAATAAATGATATCTTTATTTCATTTATTATATATTTTAAAATTTAGATTATTGTATATATTGTAGATATTTAGATTATAATAGATAGAAAAAAAAAAAAAAAACTATTTAATAAAATATATATTTTTTCAATAATAATAAATTTTTAAATAAAATTTGTATTTGCTATTAATTAAATTTTTTTTTAATAATTATTATAATATAAAATAAAAAAAAGGGAAAAAAAATATATATATATATATAAGAAAATAAAATATTAATAACTGAAAATAACTTATTATATATAGTAAATTATAATATATATCAAATTAAAAAAAAATATATATATATATTTTTATATATTTAATGAAAATTCTGGATTATTAAAATATTATATATAAATTAACTAATGAAACTTTTGATTTATTTATTCATTTAATTATATTGCATAACACGATGTGACAATGCTTATTAAAAAATGATAATAAGATATAAAAAAAATTTTTTTAATTGAAAGATATTAAAAATTGATAAAAAAAATTCAAACTATATAAGGATAAATCATTAATCCTATATAGTAATGTTTATTTTTAATATTATTTTATATATATATATACTCGTATTATTTAATAATCTCTTGTTTTAATTTCTAAATAGTTCAATTTTAGCATTATAGTTTATAGTTTTATATTTATATAATTATCAATTAATATAATAAAATATTTTATTATGTATTAATTATTATATATTATACTATAATTTATTAATTATTAATTATTAGAAAAAAAAATTATTTATTTTAATAATATCTAATAATGAAATATTGAAATACTTATTTTTGTTATAATTTTCTATTATATATTATTTACTAATTATTATTTATTATCTATTTAATATTTATAATTATTTTATTGTTTTATTATAAAGAAAAAAAAAATTTTTTTTTGACAAAATTTTGTAAATTGTTTTAAAATTTATCATCTAAATAAAGTTTATTATTTCTTTAATTGTTCATTATTTTTTCTATTTTATTTCATTTTCAAACAAATATTATATTTATTTACATATTAATATTTCAATTCCATATTAATAGTTTATTTAGATATAATATTTTATAATTTCTTTTAAATTGTTAATTCTTTTATATATATATGTCTTCCAGTTAGACATATTTAAGATTTTAAGATATTGAGATATTAAAATATTTTAATAATTATCATGAAATTAATAAATATCATATATATTATAAATAAGAGTAATGAACATTTATTTTTTATTTTATATTCTTATTTTTTTTATAATCATTAAAATTATTAATTAATAATTCAATATAGAAAAAAAAAATGTCAAAAAAAAAATATATATATATATATATAAAAAGATAATTACATTATTACATTATAATGTATTAAATTTTAAAAATTAATAAATTGTAATTTTATTTATTATATAATTCTTCTTTTAAAATAAACATAAATTAATCATTAATTATACAAATTAAATTATAAGTACCAAATAAAATAATATAAATATATATACAATATTTTTTATTTTACTTCTCTTTTTTAATAATATTAATTTATTATGAGTAAAACTAATTATAATGTTAAATTATAAATATTACAGTTTTGATAGTCTTTTTTTTTTTTATTATTATAAAAAAAAAAAAAAAATTTAATATTAATAGTATAAATTGTAATTTATTATATAATTAATCAGTAATTAATTTTGTTATCTATTAATTTATAATTTTTTTTTTTTTTATAAAATTTTATATAATTTTTTATTAATGATATAATGTTAATATAAAATAATAATAATAATAATAATAATAATTTTATTTTATTTTATTTTGTTTTTAGTTTTAATTTTATTAATATGTATTATTAAAGAAAAATAACACTAATAATAAAGTAAAGGGAATGAAATAGAAAAGTATTTTAATGTTAAACAATTTTTTTTTAATTAAAATTATTATTAATACTTAAGTCATTCAATATAATATAATATAGATTGGATAATATATATATAATAAAAAAATTAAAAAATAAAATAGTAAGAGATGACAGACAATGCAAAACCACCACCACATATTGATACCACACAAGTTGCAGTGAGTGCCAATCTCGATACACCTCAAACAGGAACAGTATTATCACCATTACCAAATATTCCAACATTTATAAAACTTTTTGGTCAACCAGAAACTAAAGAAAAAGAAAATGATGATAATGATTGGGATGATAAAATTGATAGTAGTAAACCAGAAATATTAGATATTATTGATGCAAATGATGAAGGTAATTATTTATAAAAATAATAATAATAATAATAATAATAATTATATGAATATATTCATTAAATTTTCTTATTCTTCTTTATATATATATAAAATTATGAAATTTATAATTTCTAAATATTTTTCTTTTCTATTTTTTTTAAATATTTAAAATTATTATAAATATATGAAATTATTTTAATTTAAATAATATTACTTTAATAATCTAAAAATTATATATATATATATATATATATTTATTTATTTATTTATTTTATTATATATATATTTATAAAATATTATATCTTATACAATAATATAAAATTTAAAAATTAAAAAAAAAAAAAAAAAAAAAAAAAAATGATAATAAAATAAATAATAAAATAGATCCATTTACATTGGAGACGTTCATTTCTCTTATTATGTTATATGTTAAAGAAAAAAAGGATTTTATTATATCAAGAGTAAAAACAGCTGATCCAAATGAAGAAGGAAAATTCTATTATTCATATTATGCAGCACATCATATTAATAAAGTTATTTTTAGAACTCAACCTGAACTATCTCTTCTTCATAGAATGAGAGCAAAAAATGTAATTAATTCATAATTTATATATTCATAATTTATTTATTTATAATTTTTATTTATATATATTTCTTTATTATAATTATAATTATATATATACATATTTATTATACATATATACATATATATATTTATTAAATAATATTTTTCTTATCTTATCTTCACTATCATGTCTTTTAATGGAAAAAAAAATCTATATAAATAACAATTTATGGTTTTATATATATTTCAAACACATTTATAGCCATTAAATAATATGACAATTGTAGATGATGTATATTACTATGTTGTAAAATATGAGGAGGCGAAAAAAGTAATTGGAAATATTAAATCTAAATTAAAATTGGAATTAAAACAACCTCCAAAGTCTCCATTAAGTCCATTATTTATAACTCCAATTCGAGAAGAAAATAATACAAATTCCACAAATGAAATTTCAAATACAAATAACACTGAAAATGAAAATGAAAATTCAGATAAACATCATATTCGTTCAAAATCATCACCAATCAGATTTGTTTCTAATATTTCAAGTAAAGCTCCAAGAAGTGTTCAACGTTTACTTGTTCGAACTGGAATGGCTCCTCTTCAAGCCTATCCAGAATTAATGACTCGTAATAATCTTAGATTAATTATGAAACCTGAAGGTTTAGAACCGGATCCAATTATTCAATCAGCTACCATTAGTAATGATGAATTTAATGCAGATGATTTATTCCAAAATGCTACGACCACTCAAACGAAACAACCATCTCTTCTATCTAAAATTAAAGATTCTCTAGGAAAAAAGAAAGATAAAAATCAAGAAATAAATGATAATAATAAAGATAAGGGACAAAAACATGAACATGAACATGAACAAGAATATCCACTAAATGATAACTATGGTTCATCAATTGCCTTATTAAGTGATAATAATACTAATAATAACACTACCACAAAATCAAAAGAAATAATAATAGATTCCAAACATGGAAATGTAATAGATGAAAGTTCAACTAGTACCGGTAATCCTGCCATTGACACTACTCAATACAGTCAATATGTTATTGATTTAGGTAATGAAGCTATGACCTCCGAAAAAACAACTTCACCTAAATCTGCCATATCTTCTTGTCCCTATCCCGCATATTCCAAAAATCTCCTACAAATTCATACCACTTCTTATCTCAATGACAGAAATAGTAAACTTAATATTTATGATTGGATTAAAGTTCATTCCACATCACCTCTCAGTATGACTTCAGGAGTTAAAATTGATGAATTATTTTCTAAAAAATATAATAATAAAAATAAAAATGATGAAGCCTCTGTTTCAACTGATGAAACGAAAACTGATGAAAAAAATAATAATAAAAGCAATGATAATGATAATTCCACTTGTATTACTATTGAAGAAGGTGACAAAGAAAAGGAGGATGCTACAGAAATTGATAAACTTACAAAAGATAAAAAAGATGCACTCAATGAAATTAAAGAGATTATATTTGAAGCACCATTTTATGCTACAGATGATGACTTTTTAATGAAATCCTCGGTGAGAGCTTATTTCAAACAAAATGCTTTAGAACCAGATGATGCCGTTCTTTTCACCCTTCCATCACTTACAGATAATGTAATCATGTTGGATGGTGAACAACATCCAGCACTTGCCAATTTCAATTATGTATTAGAAAATCAAATGCGAAATGAAACGAGAGTATTAGTTAAAATTAATAAGAGTTTAAAATGGTTATTAATTTGTTATCTTGTATTTGCATTTGTTTTAATAAAGATATGGGTACCCACCAATATTGTTGTTATTATTATGGCTATAGGAATCTTTGTAATATGCTTCTTCCTTATGATTTGCTCAATATAAAAGAGAGAAAAAAAATAAAAAAATAAAAAAAAAAAAAAAAAAAAAAAAAAATTGAAGAACTAAAAATAAAGAATAAAAAATCCTATATTTTTTTTTATATCATTCTATTATTAATTTAAAATTAAATTATTTTAATTTTAATTTTTATGAAAAAAAAAATTATATTCATATCTATTTTTTATATTATTTGCGCAAGAATATTTATTTAAAAAAAAAAAAAATTAAAATTAACAAAATAATTTATTATTTTTGATTTATATAGTAGTATATCAAAAATTAATTGAAATAATATAGAAGTATTAATCTAATAGAATTAATAGAGATCAAATTATAGAAATATTTAAAAAATTATTTTTTATATATAGATAATATAGAGTTATAAATAATATTAATAATAATAATAAACAATAAATAAATTCATAATTATAAATAAAAAAATAAAATAAAATTAAATAAAATTTTATATATTATAAAGAAATATTATCTTTTCATTATTGTATCATCAATAAATTATTTGATAATAATAATCACTATGAAATATTGTCTAACTATCTAATTATTAAATAACTTTCATAAAAGTATAAAGGAAAAAGCAATTATAAAATTATGATGTTATTAAATCTATTATATTTATTTTATTATTTTATTATTTTATTATTTTATTATTTAATTATTTAATTATTTTATTATTTTATTATTTTATTATTTTATTATTTATTTAATTATTTAATTATTTAATTATTTAATTATCTAATTATTTAATTATTTTATTATTTTATTATTTTATTATTTTATTATTTTATTATTTTATTATTTTATTATTTTATTATTTTATTATTTTATTATTTTATTATTTTATTATTTTATTATTTTATTATTTTATTATTTTATTATTTTATTATTTTATTATTTTATTATTTTATTATTTTATTATTTTATTATTTTATTATTTTATTATTTTATTATTTTATTATTTTATTATTTTTTTTTAATAAATATTTTAATTAGTCCTAATAAATATCAGTATTTAATATATAATTTGAAAATATTATTAAAAAATAATAATATATATATATATTAATAACATAAATCCAAAAGGCTTTCCCTTGGCTGCTTATTTACCAGAAACATCATAGGCCTTATAACATTTCCTGGTTAATTCTATAGGAATTAGGTAGGACAAATTCCAACATGCTAATCATTACACCAACTGGAGGGAGTGAATAGTTCCCGTTCTGATGCTTGTGGTCACTGGAGATATATGTAGGAATGTAGAGTGGATTCAGCACCGGGGAAGGCGTGGAAAGACGTGTTGTGAGCGGCGATGCTCTACTAGTATGCCATATATCATCACACCTTCAGTAATAACTACTGGGACACTAATGGGAGATGATTATCCATTATGTGTGTATCTATGTATTTTATTATGCGTTATTATTAAATGAAATTATATATTAATTAAATTATATATATTATATCAATTGATAATTTTTTTCATTCTATGTAATTATTTTAAATTTTTTTTTTCTTATTATTGAAAACAAAGAAAAAAAAAAAGAACATTTTCATGTTAAAAGTTTATCAAAAATATATTTATCTTTACAAATAAAAGTTAAAATAATAAAAAATAACGTTAACATCCGTTCCAAAATCACTAAATCATTAGAACTTAAAAAACTTTATAATTATATATATATATACAAGTTTATATTTATTAAGGTATTGAGATAATCTAATTTTTTTTTATTATTATATATATACTTAACTTCCATCTTATCTAATTTTATTTGATTATTAAAAACAATAATAAATAATAATAAAAAATTTATTATATCCTATTATATCCTCAAATATATTAATATCAATATTACTGTAAATTTTTTTTTTATAATCAAATATAAATTTTTAAAAACAAAAATCAAATTTAATTAATAATTCAAGTAATACATATTTTACTCTAAAAATAATATTAAATAAAATAAAATATAAAACCAAAGATTACCATTGTAATAATTTTGCCTCAATTATAAGCTAATGTAATGTAATATAATAAAACTAATTATTATAATAACTAAATTTTTATAATAGCTAATAACATATTGAAAAATAACATTAAATTTGTTAAATCGTCCTTATTTTATTTTAGTTATATTAAAAAAAAAAAAAAATACTATCTTTAATTAGTAGTCATTCAAAGAAGAAAATTAATTTTAAAAATAAATAGATATATAAATAAATATATATATATAAATATATAAATAAATAAATAGATAAATTTGAGAGATAAATAAATAAATATACTTTTTAAAGTTAATAAAAGTTTTTCTATACCAAACATAGAATAACCATTTAATTAAAAAAAAAAAAAAAAAAAAAAGTAATTAACATTAAAGCCAACACAATTCATGTTAACAACTGGCCAATAATTATAAGGATTTTTTAATATAAATATTTTTTTTTATGAAAAATGTTGATAATATTGATAATAATAATAAAACAATTATGTTTTTATGGAAAAAAAATGAATAAAAGAAATTTAATTATTTTATATATAAACAGATAATTATAAAAACTTTTAGAGGTCTATAGATAATTATATACAATTAAAAAAAAAATATATAATAATAATTGAATAGTTATATTTTATTTTATTATTTTTTTTTCTTTTAAATCATTTTTTATTAAAAGAAATAAAGTTTCAAATAATATGATATATAAATTTTATTAAAAAAATTTTTTTTTTTTTTAATTTTAATAATGTTTTTAAAATTTTAATTATTAATATTTATTTTTAAAGTTTAAAAAAATATTAACTAATAAATAATTAATAAGGCAATGAAAATTTAAAAATTTAAATTATTAATTATTATTTAATTAAAAGCTTAACATTTTTTTTTTCTTTAAAAAAAAAGAAAAAGAAAAAGAAAAAAATAAAAGAAAAAAAAAATAAAATAAAATAAAATGAATAATTAATAATAAAACTAAAAATAAAGTAAAAATATATAATATATATAAATCAGAATTTCTTAATTGAAAGTTCAAATAGTACAGAATTTATTTAATAAATAAATAAAGTATAAGATAAAAGGTAAAAAAAGTAATCATTTAATTATTTATTAACTAAATAAATAAAAAATAGGATCATTGTAATTTGAAAAAATAAATAAATAAATAAATAAATAAATAAATAATAACAATAAAATAAAATGCTTATTTAAATAATCAAATTCAATTGAATTTCTAATAAAATAAAATTAAAAAAAAAAAAAAATTAAAAATTTGTATATAAATATAAACAAATCAAATCGATAATATTTATAATTAATATATATTATAAAAAGTATTAAAGAGCATACTTTACTAAACAAAAAAACATTTTTTAAATTTTTCTAATATAATTAAAAAAAAAAAAAAAAAAAAAAAAGGGGGAAAAGTAGACAAAAAGTATTAAATATTAAATATCAAATTTTCAATTAAAATAATATAAGAATATAATAGTAAATAAAAGAAAAAAAAAAAATGTCATCAGGTAAATAAGTAATAAATAATAAATAAAATTTATTTAAAAAAATAAAATTCTATTATAAAGATGTTAATAAATATTATATATTTTATTTGATTAACATTATTATCAACAGATAATAGTGTAAGTATAGACATTAGTCCAATGAAAGATAATGATAAGAACAATAACGAGAAGGTATAATAAAATAATATTTACCTTATTTTAACTAGAAGAATATATATATATATATATATATATATTAAATAAAGAGAAATTAAAATTTTAACTTGATTATCTATAATATATATATGTGTGTGTATATAATATGGCTAATTTTGTAAATAAAAGTATAATCCTCCACAAGAATTTAGAACTATTTATAAAGGAACTTTTAATCAACCTTTACAAAGAATGTGGAGAATTATATATGATGATGGAAGATTACCAATAGAAGAAAGAGAAACTTTCTTAGAAGAATATACTTTAATTGGAAAAACAGGTAATATATAAAAATCAATATTATATATATTTTAAATAATAATAAAACTTTTTTATATAAATAATATAAATAAATGAACATTGATGATATAAAGTAATTGATGGTAGTAATATATAAATAAATGTAATAACATAATATAATTATATTAATAAAAAACTTTTATATATATATATATAAAAGATTTTAACTGTACCGATTGGGAAGCACCAGATAAAAGTCAACATACTGATTCTTATCATCCAACACCAATTAAGAAAGGTTGGAAGAGAAATATTAGTTATATTATGGATATTAATTCCCCAATTGGTCCAAAACATACTAGAACTTCTGCTGAAGAAGAAATTAACGTATTTGAACCAACCAAGTATGAATATAAATTAGATAAATAATATTTATATATATAACATAATTGAAATAAAAAAAAAAAAAAAAAATTATCTTATTTATTTTTTAATATATATATATATATAATATAAATTAATGATAATTTTTTTTTTTTTTTTTTTTTTTTTTTTTGAAATTTATATATTAATATTAATTTATTATAATAATATTATTAACATATAATATTTTAAAACAAATAAAATAAAATATAGAATCTTATTTGAAAGTACTTCTTCTACTCCAGATGTTCCATACGGTTCATATTTTAATACTATTATTATTCAATATCTTTATGAAGATGAAGTCACGCATGAAACAACATTTGAAGTTTATGGTTTTATTCGTTGGAACAAAAGCTGTGTAGTTAAAAGTATATATATATATATTTAATTATACAAATATATTTAAAAAATAATTTGATAGATTATTGACCTCCTATATTTTTTTTTATTATTATCACTATATTATATATTTATATATATATTTATTTATTAATATGAAATATATCATGATTATGATATTTTTTTTATAATAGAGAGTATCGAAAAATTTGCTTATGATGGCATGATTGACCATCAAAAAGAAATGGATCAAGCTTTAAATAAATATATTAAAGAAAATCCTAATCCAAAATATATAGAAAATCGTATCCGTCTTTCCTCCTATTCTTATGGTAATAATAATATTGCTCATGATGATGACGATGATGATACTCGACCACTTTTAGATATTTACATTCCAATGTATGGATCATCAATAGAAAATAATAATCTTGTCTACGATAATATATTAGAAATTAAAGAAAAAGAATTAGAAAAGAATCATTACAATCCACTAAACTATTGTTCCTCTTCTTTAGCAAATACATTCAATTCTTCAACTTCTAATTATATTCATTCCCCAGAAAGATTAAAATATCATGAAAAAATTATGAAATTAAAGAATAAAATGTATCATCGCACTCATTCTCCTAACACCAATACCACTATTACTACCTACTCCTCTTCCTCCCTCGAAAATAAAAAATGGATTGTGTTTACATCAATGATGGTGATTCTATTCTATATTCTATTCGCTACAAATACCACTATTCCTCCATTTGATACAGAAAATCAAACTCATTAAAATTAAAATAAGATAATAAAAATATAAAAAAAAAAATAATAAAATTTATAAATATTAATACAAATATCAATACAAATAAAAAAAGAAATAATAATACAATAAAAAATATATAAAATAATAAATGCAATAAAAAAAAAACAATAAATAACAAATAAAATAATCACATAAAATCTATTAAAAAATAAAAGAACAAATAAACAAACATAAAAAAAATAATAGTAATAATAATAAAAAGAAATATTACAAAAACAAAAACAAAAAAAATAAATAAATAAATAAATAAAATAATATATATATAATATATTAAATAACATATAAATTAAAATAGTATATATATATTTCAAACAATAAAAAA
>JACVTC010000040.1:495000-517500 GCA_016946835.1 Neocallimastix lanati (nom. inval.) | reverse complement strand
TGGAACGTATAAAGGATTTTTCTTTTTATTTTCTTCATAATTCTGTGAAACTAATGCTGTCCATACCTTACCATCATAAAACACTTGCTCACCTTTGGAAATAAAACGGCAGTAAGGGGTCCATTTTGAAATTAGTACACGTTTTGATGCTACCCTTGATACTCTTGATATAATTAAAATATAATAATCATATGTAATATCTGGGGTTTGATCTTTCTCTGATAAAACATCTTGTATAACTTTATAATATTGACGATTATAGCATACTAAATCATCCTTATGATATTGTATATTTTCTTTCCAATTAGTACTTTTTCCATAATCATATGTATTATTATCAAAACAATACTATATATAATATATTAAAATTTAAAAATGATTTCAATAAAAAAAAATATTATGTATATATATTTATATTAAATATAATAATTAATATTAAAATTAATTTAAAATTATTAAAAAAAAAATTTTTTTTTTTATATACTTACAGAAGATTTTGGATTTAATTTAACAATTTCATTTTTTAAAGTATAGCAATCCAATTTTGATAATTGATGTATGTGATTTTGATGATGGTGGTGATGATGGTTATGTTGATGTTCGTTAGTATTATTAATTGATTGACGAAATTCAATAGTTTCTTTTGGTAACGGTGAAGGTGATTTACTAAAATTATTATAATTAGAAGAAGAACTATCCATAGGAGACTGAATTGGTTTTTTTAATAATAATTTTTCTTGCTGTGAAATAGTATTTATTTTGCAATTTTGGGTAGTTAGAGAAGGCATTTTTTTTAAATAAACAGATTTATTTGAAAAGAATAAATTTCGATATGTCTTTATTATTAATTTATTACACTATAGTTATTATTTCAATAGTGAAGACAAGGAGAGGATATTAAATAATTAATTATAATATATGTAAAATTGATTAATATGAGAAATTTTTAATATATATACAAATTAATTTCATTTATGAAAAATTAAAAATATATCGAATTTCAAAATTAATTTAATTTTAATTTAAAGGAATAGTAAATATTTATTAAAAAATAATTATAAAAAAAAAAAAAAAAAAAAAAAAAAAAAAAAAAAAAAAAAAAAAAACAATAACAATAATATAAATTTACATTTGTTTGTAAGGACATTATATATATTCTACTATTAAATTTTGATTTATTATTCTATTTTAATAGTAAATATAATATAGCACTTTTAAAATAATTCTTATGTACAATAATAATTTATATAATATATTTTAATACATTTATTAACAATAAGAACTATATAATATATTTTAAAATTTTTTTTTCTCTTTTTTTTTTTTTTCTATTTTTTTATCTTCTAGTGTAAAATGAAAAAAAAAAAAAAACAGTTTATAACTACTTTCTATCTCCTATATAAAATAATATATATATTATAAAATATATATATATAAAAGAAAGAAAGAAAGAAAGAAAGAAAAAAAAGGTATAATATATATATAATACTAAATATTAAGTATAAATTAAATGAAATTACCTTAAAAATATATATTATTATATTATTATATTATTTTATATATGAAATGTAATGCAAAAAAAATATATTTTTTAATAACAGATAAAAAATAACTATGAATGCTTTCTTTTCTTTTTTTTATTTTATTATTATTATGTAAGTGATTAAAGATATTTCAATATATTAATATTTATATTATAATATTTTAATAAAAATAGTTTTTTTTCTTTAATTTTTGAATAAAAATATTGTAATAATTAATACAACAATCTAGATGAATATTAAAATTTTATGAAAAGTGTTTTTTTTTTTTTTGTCCTTTTAAAAATTTCTTCCTATTTTTTTTATTATTGTGCTTTTAATCTTTACGTTATTTAAATAATATTTTAAAATTAAATTTCTAATTTTTTTTTTACTATTAATTTTATTTTTTGAATATTATAATATTTATATAAATTAAACCATGAAATCTGATACTTTCTAAATTAATTTTTATCAATTAAATTAAAATTCTAAATCTTGTTATTATTAAATTTGCTTTTGAATATTATATTTATATATAAATTATAACTACGAAATCTGGTACTTTTTTGTTTAAATTATTTCATAAAATAAAGTGTAAATTTAAATAATATAATATTAAATAAATTTTATAAATTTTGTGATAAAAATAAAAAAAAATAAAATAAATATAAAAAAAAAAAAACAATTTATTAATATAAAATTTTTATTAAATTTTAAAAAAGGAAAAAAAAAATTTTTTTTCTTTTCAAATCATTAGTTCCTATTGAAATAATTGAATTAATTACATATATTATAATTTATTGTCATATATTAATTTGAAATTTTTAAAACTTAAAGATTTATAAAATAATCATCTATTTCTGTCTGCAGATTGAAAAAATATAATATATAAAACTATATATTATAATATACTATGTTATATGATAACACACTGCTCTAATTTATTATTGAATATATTGTTATTAATTTAAAAATAAATTCTTTTATTTTAAAATTATATATAATTAAATATATAAAAAAGTAAAATGTATATATATTATTTATATAAATTTTCATATAATAAAATATATAAATAAATAAATATATAAATAATTAATTAATTGATTAGATAAATAAATATAAAAATAAATAAATAACTAAATAATTTTAAAAAAAAAATATTAATCATAAAATTTAAAATTACATTATATAAAAAGTTTAATGATAATAAAATTAAAAAAAAAAAAAAAAGTTTACATATAAATTTATACATATAGTTTTATTTTTATTTTATTAATAAAAAAAAAAAATATATATATATATAAAAGAACTTTATATATTATATTTAATTATTATGGCATAATGACCATAATTATTTAACTGAAAGGGATTTCACAGTAATATAACCGTTTCATTTTAACGGTTAATACTTTATTCTACATTTGTAGGGTACCTATTAAAAATATATTACATATAAAACACCAAATTTATATCCATCAATCTATTGATTTATTTCTGGTAATAAAAATTAAAATATGTTATAATAAGTTAAAATTTATATTAAATATAATTTTATAATTCATAGGAAATTCCTTTTACTAATTGTTATAGTTCATAATTAATTTATTTATATTTAAAATTTTATATTTAAAAAAGTTTTAAAAAAAAATAAAAAATTCCTATTATATATATATCGGAGAGAGAAAAAAAATTACATTGATATTTAAAAAAATAATAATAATATAATATTTATAATAAAGTATTAATTTTATTAATTATATATATATTTAATATAATTATAAAAAAAGTTTTTTAATGAATTTATTTTTAAAGTTATATATATATATATATTTTCTGTAAAAATTAACATCACAAAATAAAATAAAATAAATAGTTGAAAAAATATTAAGTACAGATTGAATAAAATAAAATAAAATAAATAGGAATTAGTTCAATTCACGCCACTTGTAATAAGACTACCAAAATGACATATCCCTTAAATTTTTTTTATATTGTATCCATTAATTTTAATCACTCTTTATATTCAAAATTAATATAAATATTGGATAATTTTAATAATCATCCATTACATTAAAAAAAATTATAAAAAATATTCATATTTATAAAATATCCTTTATAAAAAAAATATTTTTGGCTATATTAGTTAAAATAAAACCTAAGGGGAAATTTTAGCTTAAATATATATAATAATGTAGTAATAAAATATTAATAATTTTATAAATTATAAAATTATATAAATAATATTAAAATTATATAATTTAATGGTTAACCTATAATAATTAATGTTTAAAAAGATATATATGCAAAAATATATGATTGACCATTTAATAATAATAGTAATTTAAGTGTATTATGAAAGTAAATATATTAAAATAGTTTATTTAAATAATAGTAATTCTTTTTTTTTTAAAAAAATAAAAAAAAAAAAAAAAAAGAAAATTAGTTTAATATAGAGAAAGCAATCAATATATAAAAAATTTTTTTGAAACTTGACTATAAATAAATAATTTTTAAAGATATATGTATGAAAAAATTTTCTAGTGACCATATTACGGTATACTATAATATATTATTATTTATTATTTAAAATTTATTATTTATTATTTATTATTTATTATTTATTATTTATTATTTATTATTTATTATTTATTATTTATTATTTATTATTTATTATTATTTATTTATTTATTTATTATTTATTATTTATTATTTATTATTTATTATTTATTATTTATTATTTATTATTTATTATTTATTAGTTATTATTTATTATTTATTATTTATTAGTTATTATTTATTATTTATTATTTATTATTATTTATTATTTATTATTTATTATTTATTATTTATTATTTATTATTTATTATTTATTATTTATTATTTATTATTTATTATTTATTATTTATTATTTATTATTTATTATTTATTATTTATTATTTATTATTTATTATTTAATTATTTATTATTTAATTATTTATTATTTATTATTTTTATTTATTATTTATTATTTATTATTTATTATTTATTATTTATTATTTATTATTTATTATTTATTATTTATTATTTATTATTTATTATTTATTATTTATTATTTATTATTTATTATTTATTATTTATTATTTATTATTTATTATTTATTATTTATTATTTATTATTTATTATTTATTATTTATTATTTATTATTTATTATTTATTATTTATTATTTATTATTTATTATTTATTATTTATTATTTATTATTTATTGTTTATTATTTATTATTAATTATTTTCGTTTTATAATTATTATTATTGTTGTTAATTAGTGTAAACTTTAACTTTTTCAAATAAATTAACCTTAATTTTGTTATTGTTTATACATGAATCACATTTGTAAATAAATAATTCTATAGAATTTATGTAATATATTAATATAATTTAAATCATTAATGTATATTATCAATGTATTAATAATATATTCTTGCTGATTTTTTTTAAAGCTGTTAAAAAGTTTTAATAGGATTATCAAATAATATATTATAGTCATATATTAAATTATATTTAACTATATAGAGAAATTCAATTAATTTTTTTTAATTTTAATTTTTTTTTATTTATTTTATTTGAACATCTGAATTTTCCATCTTGAATTATCTTTTTAAAAAAGATGATATTTAATATATATGTTATAATTATTAATAAATTACTAATTAAGATATTACTAATTATTAAGAGATTACTAATTATTATTATTATTATTATTATTATTATTATTATTATTATTATTATTATTATTATTATTATTATTATTATTATTATTATTATTATTATTATTATTATTATTATTATTATTATTATTATTATTATTATTATTATTATTATTATTATTATTATTATTAATACTATTACAAAAAAAAAAAAAAAGTTTGGTTATTTCTTATTTATTTTAATTTTTATTATTATAAGTATATATATAAAAAAAAAATAATAATAAAGAATGAAATATGTAAATGTATATTTTATATATAAAGAGACAGGTACATAAATTTGAATGGTATCAAATGTTCTCATATTAAATGAGTTTTTAAAAAAATAAAATTGGGAACAATTATAATATTTAAGCTATAAGCAAAAGTATTTTTTTTTTTTTTATGCAGGTTAAATAATATTTATATATAAAAAAGGAAAAATTATCTTTTATTATAATTTTTATTTTTATTATTATTATTTTTAAATCTCATTTTTTTAAAACTTTATTTTCAGTTCAAATTAAATAGTATCCAATGGAATTGCAGCATTTTTTTATTGTAAATTTTAAATTTTAAAATTTTATTTTATATAATTATAATTTATTATAATTATATACTATTCACATTCACTATTATCTATATAAATTATGGATTTATTTCTTTTTAATTTTATGTTCACTTAATAATTTAATTTTCATTTATATAACCTTTAACAACAAAAGTTTTTTTTTTTTTTTTTAGTAAACTTTTTTTTTTTTATAAAGTAATCGTTACCATCCACATAAATATATTTATTATGAAAGAAATAAAATTAAAATTAAAATTAAAATTAAAATTTATGTCATAATGAACAAGAAAAAAAAATTTTTTTTAAAATATATATATATATATATATATATATATATATACAAATAATACTTTTAATAATAACAAATTTTAATTGAAAATTTTTATGGTTATCTTAAAAAAAAAAAAAGTAATAATGAAAAAAATCAAAATATATAAATTTTTTTTTCCTTATTTTATTTATAATTTCATTTTATTATTATTTTTGGCTATTGATAATACTAGTTAAGCCTATACATTATTTACATTTATTTACATAATATAAATATTTATAATAAATATTTATATTATTAAAAAATATAAATATATATAAAATATTAATATAGTATTTATTTAATTATTAATTAATATATATAAAAAAATATTAATATAATATTTATTTAATTATTTAAATTTATTTTTTTTCATCTGTATATCATATTTTGTCGTAATTTTTTTTAATATTTTTTAATAAGGATATTTTTTTTAATTACTTTTTATTTAATTTACTTCCATATGATATAGTATAAAATTCCATAGTCCACAATGGAATAGACAATAGCTATTAATGTCATATACACACATCCAACTAAGAAATCTTTAAAATGGTGTATATAATCTTTATATCCTTCACAATCCTGCGTACCTTGTATAACAACCCAACTTGGTGTTAAATAGCACACAATAAACCAATCCATAATCACAAGATCAATCACATTCCATGCCATACAAATAATAAATGAATAAATGAATATAGTTAAGAAAGATACTTTTGATTCTGTAAATGGAGCAATACCAAAATAACCTAAACTTCCAAAAATAACGATAATACTGAGAACCTGATATATAAAGGTATTTCTTCGTTGTTTAGAAGTTGGTTTTTTAAGTTTTGCTTTCTTTTGAATATCTTCTGTCATTTCATGAAGCATTGTCCATGGAAACCATTTCAATAAACCATAAATATAAAGCATCCATAGTGCTGACCATATAGCGGCATCAATACATGCTCTCTTGTATAAGGTATTTTCCATTACGAATTTAATTTTTTTTTTTTTGTTTTTGTTTGAATTTTTATGAAAATTACCTTCAATTATTTTTTATTCTTATTATTAATTTAACTTTTATTCTTTGTTTTTTTTTTTTTTTTTTTATTCCTTTCACCTCTTTTTTTAAACTTTATATTTTTAAGAAATTAAAAAAAAATTATTTGTTTTTAATTTAGAATCTGTTATAATTATTGGATAATTAATGCGATAAAAAAAAAAAAATACAAAGATACCATAAAATTTTTTAATTAAAAATTTTTTACAAAATTAAAAAAAAGATTTATAAAAATATAAAAATATAAAAATTTAAATTAATATTACTCTTTTTAATATTTTATTATTATTATTTTTATTATTATTATTTTTATTATTATTATTATTATTATTATTATTATTATTATTATTATTGTTTAATATTTATTTATTAATAATTAGATATATAACGCAAGTGTTATATAAATGGTTAACAAAGATTTAAAGTACAGATAAAATTACATGTTTTTATATTTAATTGTGGCTTGTTCTAGATACATACTAATTTATATTTTAATTTGTAATTACAATATATTTAATATAATTTAATTTAATATTTTATTAAACTTAAGCTAGACTATAACTTTATATTAATAAAATTAACATACGTTAACACTCCCCCTCAAATTAGATTTTTTAATATTAAAAATCTTATTTGCAAATATACTCATTTTTGTACCATTAACATCTTTAGTGAGAGCGTCAGCTAACATTTCTTTTGTATCTTTGTATTCTAATTTTACTTTCCTTTTTACTATATTATCTCTATTAAAATGAAATCTAATATCTATGTGTTTTAACTTTGTATTGATTTCACCATTTTCAATAGTTATTTTACTTGCTAAATTATCTGTGAAAATGGTAATTGTTTTATTATAATTTATTAATTCTTTTAAAATATTTCTGATCCATAGAATTTTTTTAATATTTTCGGATGTGCTAATGTATTCTGCTTCTGCTGTAGACGTAGCTACACATGTTTGTTTTTTAGAAATCCAGCATATGGGACTGTTTCCCATAAGTATTATTCCACCAGACGTAGATTTCCTGTCATTTAGATCACCTCCAAAATCGGCATCAGTGTATGCTATTATTTCCCCTTGTCCATCATATACAATTTTATAATCTTTAGTACTATTTATATATCTGAAAATATTTGTTATTTTATTCCAGTCTGATATTGTGGGTTTTTCTGATTTTCTGGCAGCCTTGTTCACGGAGAATGCGATATCTGGCCTTGTGCATTTTGATAGATATATTAAGGAACCTATAGCACTCTTGTAGATTGTTTTATTGAAAGGTTTATTATTTTCAGAGATAGTGTTGTCTCCTGTGCATGGTGTTTTTCTTTTTCTCATTTCTTTTATATTAAATTTGTCTAATATATTATTTATAAAACTATTTTGTGATATAATATATTTATTCTTTTGTTTTTCAATTTTTATGCCAAGTATGAATTCGGCTGGTCCACAATTTGATATTTTAAATTTTTCTTTAATTTTTGTAATTATATTTTGTATTTCTTTGTCTTCACCAGTTATGATCATATCGTCTACATATAAACCTATGATGCATTTGGTTTTATTATTCTTTGAATATTTAAATATACACTTTTCAGATTTTATTTGTTTAAATCCATTTTTATTTAAAAATTTTGTAATCGTTTGGTTCCATTGCCTACCGGATTGTTTTAATCCGTATAGTGCTTTATTGAGTTTCCAGAATCCCCGCCCAAAGTTAGTATCACCTAGTGGAATAGTAGTGTAAATATCAGTATCTAATGGAGCGTTGAGATACGCAGCTTTAATATCTAATTGGTAGATATTCCAATTAAACTTAGCTGCTAAAGCGATAATAAGCTTTAATCCATCAATGTTTAAGGTAGGAGAATAAGTAAGTTCATAATCAATACCTCTACGTTGTTTAAAACCTCTAGCAACTAGGCGAGCTTTAAATCTAACAATATTATTATTAGAGTCTTTTTTGGTAGCAAAAACCCATTTTGTCGAAATAAGATTTTTGTTTTTAGGAATGTAATTAACGATGGACATAACATTATTATTGTATAAATTATTAAGTTCATCTTGTATAGCTTTATACCAGTAATTATTATTAGGACAATTAATAGCTTCATTAAAACTATTAGGTGTATCAGAGTAAATTGTAAAAACCATTTTTTCATTATTGGAAACATCATATTTAGGCCGAGAGATATCATTAGTAATATTAAAGAAAGTTTCAGGACTTAAAGGACGTTTGAGTACGGACTGATTGTTAATCCCTGTCATATTATCAGTCATATTTACATCTTGGTCAGAAATAATGGAAATAATATTATTATTAATGTAATTAGTATCAGAACCTAAATCATGGTTAATAGAATAAGAATCCAGGGGAGTTTTATCGCCAATAGGAATAACATCATTTTCATCTAAATTTGAACAATTATAATTGTTAATTGATAGATTATCATCAACAACATTATCTAGTAAATTTTCATTAGTAGCAATAATATTATTATTAAAATTGTCATCTTTAATATTTTTAGTGACAGAATCTTCATTATTTAAAGATTTATTAAGGGAAAGTTTAAATGTTTTATCAAAAGTATCATTTGTTACAGATGTATTGATTTTATTATTATCATTAATTATATTTTTATTATTGACATTTTGAAAAAAAATTTTATTAATAAATTTTTGATTAATTTTTGAAAAATTTTTAAGTTTCATAGATTTATTACTGTTATCATTAATTTTATGTAACTTATTATCTTTATTAATAAATGTTGTAGATTCACGTGATGTATTAAAAGATTTTAATTTAGTGGAATTATTATTCATAATATTATTATTCTTCGTCATTATTGGGTCTGAATTTAAATTATAAGATTTAATTATTTTACCATTATCCAATGGTTGTAAATTAAAATTTTCTTCATTTTTTGAATAATTTTTATTATTAAAATTTTTTTCATTTTTAAATTTAGAAATATCAATATTTTCTTTAAGCGTTTTTACAGGAGTACTGGCAGGGGAATTTTCGGTTGGCTTGGAATCATTTATATTTGAGTTAACAGTATTAATCAGAGTCGGTAAAACGATATCATTTTTACAGGATTTTTTACTATATTCCTTATGGGTAATTGAAGGATTTTCAGCATCTTTTCCTTTTTCTGCCCAATTATGTTTATTTTTATAAGAATAACTGCATTCACCTTTTTCAATGTAAGAATTATTTACCACGTTTTTTAATGAATGATTCAAATTATTTTTATTGTTTACATGGATATTGGTAAATATAAAATCATTATTATTATTATTTAAAGAATTGTTATTGACCTTTTGAAGTATATTTTGGTTTTCTAGTACTGTGTTAGTATTTTGTTTATTATAATTTTTATTTAAACGAACTATATTATTGTTACTATGTTTTACATTAGTTGAAATTTCATTATTTACTTCAGAAATTACATTTGAGTTAATATTATTTTTTGCGTATAAATTATTTTGTTCTAAAGTAATATTGTGTTTATTGTTATGTGTGTTATTTGTTTTATTAAAATCCAATAGTTTATTTGTTTTTGTGTCCTTTTCTAAGGTTATGGTTTTAATTTTGTTATTTTTATTGTTTAAATTAATTATATCGTCGTTGTTAATATTATAAACCATATTTTCTTTACCTTTATCTATATTTTTATTATTATTCATATTATCTAAAATATTAATAATTATTTTCGTGTTATTATCATGTAAATTATTTTCTGCTTCTATTTTATTATCCTCGTTATCCATGTTCATATTGTTTAAATTATCGTTTACAATAATGTTATTTAAATCAATATTATTATTGTTTTCATTTAAATTATTATTTTCATTGTTTAGAACATTATTTATGTTTTCTATATTATTAATTATATTTTCATTTATAATATGATTATTTTCATTATTATTATTATTTACTATATTATTATCAATTTTTGTAAAAGAGAAATATGGGTCCACAAATCCTTCTTTCTCATATATATAGTTTGCTGGACATTCCTCTAAACATTCTACTTCTCTGACATGGTGTATTCTTTTGTTTTTTATGTCCATAATCCTATATGAGTAATTTTTCTTGCTGAAACCAAGAAATATTCCTTCCTTTGCTTTTGGAGTGAAATTGGATTTGTTTTCCATATTATCAATATAATAACATTTACATCCAAAAGTTCTTAAGTGTTTTAAAGAAATACTTTTTCCTGATATGACTTCATCAGGTATTAAATTATTATTTCCTTCATGAGGAATCATATTATACAAATAAGCCGCATGTCTTACTGCATATTCCCAGAAATTTTCAGATAATTTTGCCCAAAATAATAAAGTTTTAGCTGTGTTTTTTATTGTTTGATTTATCCTTTCGGCTTTTCCATTATTTTCTGGACAATATGGTGGAGAGAATGATTTTTCAATTCCATTATCTTTACAGTATCTTCTTATTTTCTTATTTTTATATTCTTTACCACCATCTGTTTTAAATATTTTAACTTTATAATTATCAAATTGATTGTTAAGGTATTTTAGAAAATCGATTATAATGTCTGGCGCTTCAGCTTTAGATTTTAAAGTGAAGAGCCAAACTTTCCACGAATATTCGTCCAAGAAAGTTATAAAATATTTTTTGTCATTAATAGAACTGTTATATGGCCCCGAAATGTCAGAGTGTATAACTTCAAGTATCTTGTTTGATTTAGGATTGTTCCCATTATGTGGGGAATGCTTCATTTTTACTACTTTACATTCTTTACATTTTGGGATCTTGATCTCGTGTAGTTCTAAATGTTTAGAAATATTTCTTATATATTGATGGCCCATTCTTCTGTGCCATATTTCTAGACTGTTTTGCCCTAAATCATCTAATGATAAAATATTTTGATTATTTATTATACTTTTTGTGTTTATTTTAAATTGATTAAAATCAGTTGATAGAAACGTTCCGATAACATTTTTATCACAGTCAGATATAGTCAATTTTACTTTTTCTTGACTTATTGGCTCAATAACGGATGTTATACCTATTTTTGCGAATTCGATGGCACTTATCAAGTTTTTATGTGCCTTTTTTGAATATAACACTTTGTTTAATTTTATATGGTAGTTGTTTATGGTAAATTCACAACTACCATATCCTTCAAAGTCTAAAGTAGTATTGTTTGCACATCTTAGTTGTACAAAATCTTCTTTATAATCTTTCAAAAGGTTTTTATCATTAGTTACATGTTCGTAAGCTCCACTATCATAATACCATTCAACTGTTTCGTTACTTTCTATATTTCTTTCAATTATGTTTACAGATTTTTCATCATTATCTATATTATATGGTTCATTTATTGATTCAATTAGCAAAGCATCATTAATATGTGGTTCACATAATGGTCTGATGTCTTCAAAATTATCATCTCTTTCGCTGTCACTTTCTTCATATTTAGAAGTTATTTTTTCCACTAAACCAAATGATTTTAATTCTTTTTCTTCATTTTTATGGTTTTTCTGGTAGAGTGATTGTTGCCTCCCTTCTTTTTTGTTTTCTCTTGCTTTCATATTGTATTTACAATCTTTTGTGAGATGTCCTCTTATCTCACAAATATGACAATATAAATTTTTGTTAGTTTTGTTATTGTTTCTGTTTATTTTCTTAACAAAACCTTTTCCTTTATAATAGTTTTTATTTTTATAACGTTTTTCAATTAGATCTATATCCATTGGATCATCATGATCATCATGTTCATCCATTGTATTTTCCCAATTTTCTAGATATGATCTAGCTGAAATTCTATCTTTTATACTTTCATATAATTGTCTGGCGGTAGTTTCTAAAGTTACATCTATAATGTTTTTAAAGTCATTTGGTAAAATATTGAACATGTACTTTAATTTTTCCCTTTCAGTCAAATTTACTCCGGCATCTTCCATTTCACCGAATATTTCATTTACGCTATCAGCCATCTTCATTATTTGGCTGCGGTCATTTGCCTTAAGTTTTCGCAATTTCTTGAGCCAGTATTCAGTGTCATTATTCTTATCACCGTATTTTGAAGTTAGTTTTTCCATAATTGTGAATGTTTTCTTCATTCTACTAACTTCCCTTAATATTTTTTCTTCAACGTTTTGAATCACCATAAGCATTAACTGAGAGTCTTTCTCTTCTGCTTTAGCAATGATTCTATTTCGGTTTTGAGTAAACACTTCATTGTAGTTTACATTTTCTCCACGATTTAATTGTAATTCCTCAATAATCTTCAGGATAGCTTTTACCGTCTTAGATTCTTCATTAGGATTAAGTCTATAGTTATTATCCTTCAGGTGAGAGATAACATCTTCTTCAATGAATTCTTCCATTCCATATCTCCTAGCTGCAGTCATGATAAGGAAATTCCATGTGGCAAAATTGGATACACCACGAAGACGTTGGTCCTTAGCTAAGTTAAATTGATAGGCCATCTTAATACTTTGTTAAAATCGATTTTTAAATTTAAAGCTTTGTAATTTATTATAGAGTACTGAGACTCTTAATCTATTATTGTTTAATATTTATTTATTAATAATTAGATATATAACGCAAGTGTTATATAAATGGTTAACAAAGATTTAAAGTACAGATAAAATTACATGTTTTTATATTTAATTGTGGCTTGTTCTAGATACATACTAATTTATATTTTAATTTGTAATTACAATATATTTAATATAATTTAATTTAATATTTTATTAAACTTAAGCTAGACTATAACTTTATATTAATAAAATTAACATACGTTAACAATTATTATTATTATTATTATTATTATTATTATTATTTTTATTATTATTATTATTATTATTATTATTATTATTATTATTATTTTTATTATTATTATTATTATTATTATTATTATTATTATTATTATTATTATTATATTATTATTATTATTATTATTATTATTATTATTATTAGAGAATTATTATTATTATTATTATAGAATTATTTATGAATTAAATATATATAATTTTTTTTATAGTTTATCTTTGTAGAATATAATTCTTACCATTAACTTGAATTCATCAATAAGTATCTTTAATAAAAATATATTTAAATTATTATAACTAAATAATAAAAAATATTAATATAATATTTATTTAATTATTTAAGCTTTTTTTTTTTTTTTTTTTTTTTTTTTTTTGAATAGAATATATATATATATATATATTTTAATTATTTTCTAATAAAAAAAAAAAAAAAAACAGTTTCTATTCAATTTATTTTCATATTAAATTTTATATTCTACAACATAATACGCAATAGTTAATAAATAATATCTGTACCTTATTTAATTGAGAAATCTTAAAAATGGTATATATAATTTACTTAAGACACCTATTAAAGTTATTGGTTAATTTATACGAAACAAATAAAAAGATACACATTATAGATTTTAAAAAACTTTTAAAAATGTTTATTTTAAAAATAAAGGCAATAATAATAATAATTGAATAAAATATAATTAATAATAAATAATAATAAATAATTAGATAATAATAATAAAATAATAAATAATAAATAGTAATAATATTTGGATAATAAATAATAATAATAAATAATAATAAATAAATAAATAATTACATAGTTGTCTTTCGGAAAATGTGGCTTTTTAAATGTTTAATAAATAAATAAGTAAATAAATAATTTTAATAAATAATGTCAAATTAGAGTTTTTATTATTATTATTATTATTATCTTTTTTTTCTTTTAAAAAAAAAATAAATAAATATTCTTGAAATTTTCTTTTTATATACACATTTAAAAAAATAAAATATTATTGAAATCTATAAAAAATATTTAAAATATATATATATATATTTAAAATTTAAAAAGGTTATATATATTAAAAATATAAAAAAAGTATTCTTTAAATGTATTTAAAAATAATATATTCTTTAAAAAAATTTTCTTTATATTAATAAAAAATTGAAATTAAAAGTTTAAAAGTTTTACATATCTTTTAAAAATAAAATATCCTTTAAAAATAAAATATTCTTTAAAAATTTTAGAAAAAAAATTTTTTTTCATCCTTCATGTTTATTAATTTTATAGTATTCAAAATTAATGATATAGATATAAAAGTTACTAATAAATATATTTTATATATATATATTATTTACCTTCTATATATAATAAATTTGTATATATTTTTGGGCATATTTATTTTTACACAACATAAATTTATGAACTTCTATTTTTTATTCATTATTTCAAGTTATTTAACATTTATTGATATTTAAATAATAAAATATTGTATTATTTAGTAATTTCTACAAATCGACAATATTATTTTATGATAAATATTTTATGTTATATTTTGCTATTAATATTTAGTTATTTATTATTTATTTAATTTATTTATTTAATTTATTTACCATGAATAAATTAGTTTTTAATTTTTTTTTTTTTTTTAATTATAAATATTTTATTTGCTATATACTAGAAAACAAAATATTTATTTATATCTAATTATTTACTATTTATATTTAATTATTTTATTTTATTATTTATATATAATTATTTTTCTTTTATATTTAATTATTTATTATTTATTTTTATTAAATAGATTAATATTAATTACTCAGTAAAAATATTTATTAAATCATTTTATTTATTTCTAAATCTAATTATAATTTATTTATTTATTTATTTATAATTGTATTATAAAATATTAAAAAATTTATGGCGTCAAATTGCTATAATTGAACGCCACATTATGAAATGTACCATCCTAAATAAATAAATAATTATATAAATAAATAATAAATAGTTGAATAAATGTTAGAATATTGAAATCTATTATATATGTGTTAAATTAATTTTAGTTGTGTAAAATATATTAAATTATTTCATTATTATAATTACTCTCATTATTTGATTTCATTATATTTGAAATACATTATGTTATTAACATATAAAGATTTACATTGTAGTATTAATGAGCCACATTAAGTATAAATATCCATGTATTTTTCAAATTATAAATATTAATAAAAAACATTTTATAAAAACTATTAATAAATAAATAAGATAATAAATAAATAAATTAATAGTATTTTCTTTTTAATTATTCTGTAAAATATAAAAAATAAAAGAAAAATTAATCAAATGGTGAAACATATATTATAATAAACTATAATATATATAAATTAAATATTTTCCATCCATAATAAATATTTCCTAATGAATCATAATTTTTAAAATTTTTTTTTTATCTACAGTATAATAAAGGTTAAATTTATGGATGTAAGGTTACACAATATTTTTTTTCGAAATTATTTTTTTATTTGTTTTGAAAAATTTATATTTAGAATTTTTATGACTTTTTTTTTTTTTAATTTTTTAAGAAAAAAAAAAATAATAAGAGATTACTTATACATCAAAATAAAAAATAAAAATAAAAAAAATGGTTATATAATACTATAGTTTATTCTTTTTTTATTTTTTTTAATCTATTCTATAATCAATGTTTAAATATAAATAAATAAATAAATTTCTTAATTAGTGTAATGGTATTGTAAATAGATAAGACTAATATATTAAAATTAATTTAAAATAAATAAACTATTTATTAAAATTTAATTCTTCAAATATTTATGAAAAAAAATTTCATTATTATTTATTATTTATTATTTATTATTTATTATTTATTATTTATTATTTATTATTTATTATTTATTATTTATTATTTATTATTTATTATTTATTATTTATTATTTATTATTTATTATTTATTATTTATTATTTATTATTTATTATTATTAGTTTTTATTATTTATTATTTATTATTTATTATTTATTATTTATTATTTATTATTATTAGTTTTTATTATTTATTATTTATTATTTATTATTTATTATTTATTATTTATTATTTATTATTTATTATTTATTATTTATTATTTATTATTTATTATTATTAGTTTTTATTATTTATTATTTATTATTTATTATTTATTATTTATTATTTATTATTTATTATTTATTATTTATTATTTATTATTTATTATTTATTATTTATTATTTATTATTTATTATTTATTATTTATTATTTATTATTTATTATTTATTATTTATTATGTATGTATTATTTATTATTTATTATTCATTATTAATTATTTATTATTATTTTTTTTATTATAAAAAAAAAAGATTTATAATTTTCAAATGGATATTAATTACACTATTTTATATCATTGTATTACTTTTATATATATGATTTTTTTTGCTATCTTAATTTTTAATTATATGCAAAACATAATCTATTAATCTATCAATTAATAAATAAGTAAATAAACAAATAAATAAATATTAATTAATTAATTAATAATAAATAATAAATAAATAATAAATAAATAATAAATAAATAAATAAATAAATAATAAATAAATAAATAATAAATTAAATATATATTTAATAAATAGATAAATAAATACTACTAAATAGGTATTAAACAAATTATATAATTTTAAGTTTACAATCATATAAATTATTTTTTTTTTTGTACTATATTTTATTTTATTATATTCAGTAGAAAATAGAAAACCGAAGTCATAATTTGATTTTGGTTTTTTTTTTTATTATATCTTTTTTAATATTAAATATATAGTTAATTCTATATTTCATTAGGGGAAAATTAAAAAAAAGGGAAAAGAATATATAAAATATTTTATGTTTTATATGTATTTAATTTATAAACAATAATTAATAAAATAAATAAATACAAATAAATAATCGAATCAAAAAAAAAAAAAACTTTTTATTTAGTTTTTTTTTTTTTATTTATTATTTTTATTTTCGAACCAATATTTTCTTTTGTTAAAAATTGTTTATTCAATAAACCTCAATAATATTTATTAATATTTATTGTACCAAAGAAACAAAATAATAATAATATTATTTTTTTATAATTAATAAAAATTAAAATGGCTCCATCATTTTTAAAAGGTAATATAATTTGTTTTACTTTAGTTATGAAATAATTTAAATATAATGTTGTTTTTAATTGGTAGACTAAGATACTTTTATTAATATAATAATTAATTTAAATACATCATAAAAATCAAATATAAAATATTATTTTAAATATATTTAATTTTATAATTGAAATTTCAAGGTTACATTATAGATTACATATTTTATTTATTATCATTAATTTTTTTTTTTAACATATCAATTATATAAATAAGAAATATTACATTTTTGTAAATGATACTTTTTTATTTTTTGTACTTATTTATGTTGTGTTTGTTATGATATTATTATAATTTCCATATAAATATATATATGTAACAAACAAAAATAATAACCTGAAAATTACCAATATTTTTTTTTAAATGTTAAAAATATTAAATAGACACTCCAGAACTTATGGAATTATCCATAGGTGAATCTATGAAAACTAGAACAAATTCAATAGGTATTATAAATAATTAGAATGTTATTAAAAAAACAATTTCAAATTTTAAATAATTATATATTACTTTTTTTCATAAGATAAAATAAATGAATTAGGCCCCCCAGATTTATGTTATATTTTAAAAACAAACAGTAAAATCAATGCAAATGTAAATTTTAAATTTTAAACTTTGGATTTTAATTATAATTAAATGATAATAAAATATATAATTAATATAGATAAATAAATAATATTATATATATATGTATTTATTTCCTTTTTTTAAAAAAAAAAAAAATCAAATAAATAAAAATAAAAATAACAGGAAAGTTCTTATCACTATGTTTTGGGTAATAATGCAAGGTAATTTATTTTATTTTATTAAAATTATTATTATTATTTTATTATTTTTTTAATAATAAAGTAAAAATTTAAAATTCTTATATAATATTAAATAACGAATAATATAAAATGAAATGAAAAATAGTTCTTCCGCTTCATTAGCTACCTATATTAATAAATTAATTAATTCAATTGTATGTATAAAATAAAATTATTATTAAAAATGTTCAAATCAATATATAAAGTTATGATTTAAAAAAAAAAAAAAAAAAAAAAAAACTATAATTGTAATAGTAAATTGATATTTAGAAAATAATAATAATAATAATAATAATAATAATAATAATATATATATATTTATATTTATAATAATAGGAAAATAAAGGTAATTTATGGCTTCCACTTTCTAGTTGGAAAATAGTTAATGGTATCTATTGTTGTTATAATGTTTTTTCAAATGTTGATATTCGAGTTGAAGTTCAAATTCCAGGTGGTGTTGTTAGTTATATGATTGACTCAAGTAAAAAGAGGTAAAAGAACAATAAACAAACAAAAACAACAACAACAACAACAACAAAAAAAAAAAAAAAAAAAAAAAAAAAAAAAAATAATAATAATAATAATAATAATAATAATAATAATAATAATAATAATTTTTATTATTATTATTATTATTAATTAATTAATTAATTTATTTATTAATTAATATATTTTGTTTAATAATTCTTTATTTGTTTATTTATTTAAATTTTGTTAATTTTAGATGTTCAATAACTAACGAGGATTTATGGATTGAAACATACGTTTCATCTATTTTAAGAGCTATTCTTTATGATGATGATTATATTAGTATATATCAAATTTATCAAATTTGTTAAGATAATTAAAAAATAATAATGATAATAATGATAATAATGATAATAAAAATAAAAAAAAATATTAAATAAATTTTTTATATGTGTATGATTTTAATAGAAAATAGTTATGATAATTTCGAAATTATATCAGGAATTAAAAAAGTAAATTTCTTTGAAAGTGAAGAAGATGAAGATGAATTCTTAAATGCTGCAAGAATTATTTATGATAAAGAAAAATACTGTCATGGACATAATGATGAAGCTGTGAATCCAACTATTTCAAATAATTATCTTACTCAAGCCATTGTGAAATACTTTACTGAAACTAAAAAGCAAGATAAAGCTATTAAATTCTTCAAAGAAATATATAAGATGAACCCTGAGATTGGATCTGTTATATCTAAATTATATTTTGAAAGTAATAAAGAAATTCAAGGTATTACTATTCTTCATCAAGCTATTAAGGGAGGTTGTTCATCCTATGAACTTTTAATTACTCAAGCTAATTTCCTTAGAGAAAGAGGTCGTTTCAAGGAAGCTCTCTCTATTGCTAATAAAGCTATTATTTCTTCTATTAAAGAATTTTATCCATGGGAATTATTAGCTAATTTATATGTTGATTTAAATGAATATGAAAAGGCTTTACAAGCTCTCAATTCATGTCCAATGATAAACAATAAAAAGAAGGATCTTTCTGGTAAAAATTTCTGTAAACCAAATAAAAAGAGAATTCCTCATAATGAAAATATTCCGACCATTTATGATTCAGAACTTCATGCCTTAAATACTTTATATTATAATGAAGAAAATGATAATTCTATTGATGATAAATTTAAAGATGTAAGTTTAATTTTTTTTTTTTTTTAATAATAATTTATATATATATATATATATATATTTTTTTTTTATATTTAATACTTTTTTTTTTTTTATCTTGATAATAAAAATAGAATTAATAGTATTAATAAGTAAATTATAAATTAAATAGGAAAAAAAAAAAAATATATATATATATATAAATGTATAGTAATTATTAAATAAATATTAAATTATATAAATTATAATGGTTCTAACGATATTAATATTATCATTAAATATTATTATTAATATGATAATATATAAATATATATGATAATATACTTAAAAATCAAAAAAAAAAAAAAAAAAAAAATAGGTTCATCCTGATTTCTTAAATTTACCAGGAAATAGATTATACGGTACATTTAGAAAAGCTTATAATATTTTAATTCGTATTTTAAATTGTATTGGTTGGGATAATTTATTACAATATCGTTCCAAGGTTTTCATTATGGAAGAAGAATATAAATTAAATATTCAATTTAAATCACCAGAATCTGAAACAAAAATAGCTGATAAAGAAAAGGAAATAAATAAATTCCAAGTTAAGAAGAGAATGCAAAGTTTAATTAGAAATAAACCAATGTTGGAATCCACAAATTCTTTAATTAATCAAAAATTAAATAAGAAAAATAGTAAAAGTAAATTAAATAATGATAAACAAGAAACTAAAGATGATGGTATTATTACTACTAGAATCACTCCATTCTCCGAAGAAGAACAAACAAAAGTGGAAACCAAAGAAGAAAAAGCTCTTACAGAAGGTATGAGCGATATCAACTTAAATGAGGATGAAGAAAAACCACAAGAAACAAATGAAAAAGTAAAAATTGAATTTGATAATAAAGAAAATGTTGAAAAAGAATCCAAAGTTGTATTAAAATTTGAAAATGAAGAAGCTTTACATAGTAAAGAAAATCTTAATATTAACTTCGATGAAACAGAAAATAACGGAGACGATGAAGATGATAAAGTAAATTTATTTTTTAATTTTTTATTTTTTATTTATTATTTTTTATTTTTTATTTCTTATTTCTTATTTTTTATTTTTACTATTTCTTTTATTTCTTTTTCTTTTTCATTTTCTTTATATTATTATTATTGTTGTTGTTTTTATTATTATTATTATTATTATTATTTGTATTTTATTATGATTTAATCATATAATAATAATAATAATAATAATAATAATAATAATAAATTAATTATTCTTATGATATTAATAATATTAATAATATTAATAATTATAATAATTGTATAATTGAATAATTTAAAAATTTGATAATGTTAAAATCAGTCCAAACTTTTACCAAGAGGACATTCCTACAAAATGGCATTAACTTCCAAACGTTTATGTGAACGTTGGTTAGATAATATGTTTATGATATTATATGAGGTAAAAATTCAAAAAAAAAAAAAAAAAAAAAAAAATATATATATATATATATATATATGTCATATTTATTTTAGTTATGAAAATTAAATATTAAATATTTTATTAAAATATAAATATAAAAATAAGTATATATTAATATATAAAATATAATAACAAATATATATATTTATTATTATATATATATTTTTTTATTTCTATTATTATAATTTTTTTTTTTATTTTAATTAATATTTGCACTAGGATCTTAGAGTTTTCTCATTATTCCAAGTTGAAGTTAAACAACCTTATTTAATTAAAAAGTTCTGTTATAATCAATCAGCAAAGGAATGGGAATTATATGGTAATTTAGCCTTAAGATTAGGATATAAGGTAAAAAAAAAAAATAATAATAAAATAGAATAAAATGAAAAAAGATAATAATAATAATAATAAT
>JACVTC010000040.1:445000-490000 GCA_016946835.1 Neocallimastix lanati (nom. inval.) | reverse complement strand
AAAAAAAAATAATTAATTAATTATCTTCATTTTTATTTATTAAAATTAAAATGAAATCTATAAAGATTTAATTTAATTTTTATTTTTATTTATAATATAAATAACTTTTATATATACATATATATAATTGTTTTATTATCATTATTATTTATTATATATATATATTATACTAACTAATAAAAGAATCTATTTCATCTTTTGTTAATCTTGAAGGTAAAGTAGTTGTGAAACCTGGAATATTAACTTTTGAATTAGGGTCACCCCATCTTGTTCTTCTTCCTAAAAAAAAGAAAAAAGAAAAATTAAAAAATAAAAAATAAATGATGTTAATATTATATAATAATAATTTGATATATTTTATAAAATTTTTAAAAATTCGGATAAAAAATTTTTATATGGTTATGTTTTATAAAAGAATTACTTTAATATTATAATTATTATTTTTATTTCCTTAGTAATAATAAAAAAAAATAAAAATAAAAATAAAAAAAAATAAATAAATAAAAATTATTTAATTGAATTAACCATTATTATTTTACATTATAAAAAAAAAATACGTATATATATATACTAATAACAAATATATATATTTATAATTAAATTAAATAATTATAACCTTCTGGCATAGTATTTTCACCACCTTTATTCATTATTAAATTATCATCATCCATTCCTGGGCCTTTTCCAAATGTTCTAACTTTTCCTAATGGAACATCATTTGAACCCGTAACTCTATGAAATTGCATTTTGGATCAATATAAAAAAAAAGGGAATATATATAAATTCAATAATTTTATTTTTATTTTTATTATTTTTTTTTTTAAAAAAAAAAAAAATTGATTTGATATATTGGATTGAGTTTTTGAATTAAATTAAGTTGTTGTTTTTTTTAAAAGAAAGTAATAAATTGAATTAATAATAATAAAAAAAAAAACTATATTCAATTTGTTTGTTTATTTGACTTATGTATAATAATAATTATATATAATCTTTTCAAAGAGATTATCAATAAAAAATGAAAACTTGGATGTAACTATAAATTTTTATAATAAAACATTATATATACAAGTTTAATTAAAAAAATGAAGTATTAATTATAGATATATATATAATAATTATAATAATAGTAATAATGAAATATTAGTATTAAATTATTTTAATATAATTTAAAAATATAATATATATATATATGAAATATAATAAGATATGATTAAATGACAATCATATTTAAGAATTTAATTTTTTTTTTTTTTTTTTTTTTTTTTTTGATTTTATATATGTTACATCTTTTCTATATTAATGTTTAACTAATAATAATTATCTAAAATAAAATTCATTATTAATAAATTTACATTATTTTTTGTTTTTTAGTATTTAAAAATTATTATTATTATTATTTTTATTATTATTATTATTAATATTATTTTATTTTATTTTTTTTTTTTTTTTTTTTAATTTTTTTATGACTAAAAACAAAAAATATTCTTACACAATTTAGTTCCCACTTTTTATTTTATTTTTTTTTTTCATTTAATAATTATATAAATGATTAAAAATTAAAATCAATATAAATTTTTTTATTTTATTTTTATCTTTTTTTTTTTCATTAAAAAAATATTTAATTATTGATTTAGTATTTCCAATATATTATTATTGATTTATTATTAATATTTTTAATATATTATATATATATAATTATGAAAATAAAAAATAATCATTTAATTATTTTATTCGTTATTAATATAATTATTAAAATTATTGATATTATTTAAATTATTATTATTTATATAATAATATATTTTTTATAAATATACCATAAATTAACCCAAGTAACATTTTATTCATTTTATTTAATAAATATTTTTATAAATAATTATCATTGTCATTAACCCGTTATAAATCATTTAAATAATGCTTATTATCATAAATAACTAACACTTTTATTATATAATTATAATGAAAATTTCTCATCATGTCTATTATTTTCTGTATAGATTTTAATTTATTATTATTATTAATATAAATATAGAATTCTTTTTTCTCCACTTATTTCTTCCTTTCTTTCTTCCCTATTATTAATAAAAAGTCTGCTATATTGCTATATTGAACGATATATGAAATTTATAAAGACTTTCAAAAAAAATAAATAAAAAAAAAAAAAAAAAAAACTAAATTAGAATATGATATCCTTTCTAAGAAGTTCTTTAACAATAAAAATATTCTATGTGTAGAGAATATATTTTTATATTTTTACAAGATCAGATACATTGTTAATTAATAATAATAAATTCCATAAAAATAAAATAATGAAGGTTATTACTTTATATTTGAACTATGAAAGTCCTTTTGATTAAAATAATAACTAAAAAAAAAAAAAAAAAAAAAATTAGTTTAAAGCATAACATCTAATGATGATTTTTTTTAGTTATTTTTTAATGTATCATATATTATTAGTATAATTATTTCTATTTCTTTATTATTATTATTTTTTTTTTTTTTTTTTTTTAATTTTTTTGTCTATTATTAATAGCATAAATACTATAAATAATATTATTTACATTGTTCTGTTTATAATTTATAAATTCAGTTGGTTATTACTGTTATTATTATTTTTATTTTTATTTTTATATTTATTTATTTTTTTTTTTTTTTTTTTTTTTTTTTTTTATTTTATTTTATATATAATTGCAATATTATATGTGTTAAATAAAAATTTCCATAAAATATTTCGGATATTATAATTCTATCTTTTTATTATGAGAATACTAAAATTAACTGATTTCATATTTGTAAATTGATTAAAATTCCTTTTTTTTTTTTTTTGCTTTAATACAAAATTTAATTGGAAGATGCAAAAACACGACCACGGTTTCTTAAAACATGAAAATCAGAATGAGTATTTATTGTATCCATTTTACTATTAATTTGATATTAATTATTAATTTTTTTTTTTAAAAAAAAAAAAAAAAAAACATAAAATAATTACAAAAATAAAGCAAATTATAAAATATTAAAATATTATGTATTATATATATTAAAATATTCAATATAAAAATAAAAATAAAAAAAAATATATATATTATTAATTAATCTTAATCTAAATAAATCATATTTTATATCATATTTTATATAACAAATAATGTAATTTAAAAAATATATTTGGTTTTTACTTTTTCTTGTTAGTTTCTTCAAGTGAAATATTTTCGAATTTCTTCGTAGAAACAGTTAAACCAATTAACATTATGACAATACTTGCTAAGCATTCTGCTATTATCTATTTTATATATTTATTATTAGAATTTTAATAACATTACTTCTTTATCTATATAATATAATATATATATAATATTATTTATTTATTATTTTTTACATCAAAAGGTAAAGATTGATTTCCATTTTCTTGATTTCTTTGAATTCTAATTTCTATTATAAATAAACAAATAAATATAAGTATGTAAAAAGGGAAAAAAAATAAAAAATAAAAATAAGATTGTATTTTCATAAATAAATAAAATGGATTTTAAATATTTAAAAGTAACAAAATTTTAAATGATTTATTAATTTTGCATTGTATATGGCTATGTATATATATTTTTTTTCTGTTATTATTATTTTTAATAAATTTTAAGTTTTTTCTTTTTTCCTATATTGTTTTTTTTTTTTTTTTTTTTTTTTTTTTTGTTTGTTTGTTTGTTTGTTTTTTTGAAAAAGAAAAAATAATAATAATAAAAACTATTATTTATTGATAAATTATTTAATAATTTACGTTGTAAAGCAGAATAGGAAGCATGAGATAATAATAAAATACCAAAACAACAAATAGCGTACTTAAACATTTTTTTTTTAATTTTAATATTTTTTTTATTTTTCTTTTTCTTTTTAAATATAATTTTAATTATTTTATTTTATATTATTATATATATTTTTGTTTGTTCGTTTGTTAAACTTTTTTTCCTTAATAAAGTATCCTTTATTAGATTTAAAGTTTAAATCTTTTTTTTTTTTAATTTATTATTATTATATTATAGTCAGCGATTGAAAATCCTACTATGGTTATTTTTTTCTTTTAAATATTTAATAATTATATAATAATTAAAAAATATATATATATATTAATTTATTTATTGTTATATTATTCATCAAATCAATGATATAAAAAAAATTAATAATAAAAAAAGATCTATAATAAATATAATAAACATACACGTGATATATATTATTATTAAATGAGAAATGCTCATAAATGTATAATTAACCTATATATTATTCAAATTTTTTATAATTAAGTTTACTGTATGGTTAATTATTAACTATTTCCTATTTACTATTTACTATTTTATTACTTATTATTTATTATTTATTATTATTATTTATTATTTATTATTAAATTATTTATTATTAATGAATAAATAAAATATTAAAATGGAAGCATTATTCATTAAAACTATTTATTTGTGAAATTTAATTTTTTGAGCCAAAATATTTTTTATATAAACAATATTGATTCCAAATAGAATAATGAACAGTTGGATGAACCAATTAAAACTGAATGACCAATAAAAATACATATTGAATTAAAAAAAAAAAAAAAAAAAAAAAAAAAAAAAAAAAAAAAAAAAAAAAACAATAAAATCTAATTTTTTTTTATAGTTATTTATTTTCAAGACTAAATAATAATATATTATTTTTCATTTTATAAGAATTATAGAAGTTCATATTTAATCTAATTTATATTATATTTTATTAATTATTTTATTAATTATTTTATTAAATTATTTTAATATTTTAATTTTATTTTATTTGGTATTTTAAAAATTCACTTTACCAATTAATAAAATATTTATATATAATAGTTTTTAATTTATTAAAATAGCTTAGATTTGGTTTAAAGTTATAAAATACACATAAATATATATATATATATAAATTAATATTTCCAATTATAACTTCTTTTTTTTTTTTTTTTCTAATATGTAAATATTAAATAAAAATTATAGAATAATATGTATTTATATATTTATTATTTTATAGTTTTAATACTTGTTTTAGATATGATAAAAATAACATTATAATAATGTGTTATCCTATGTATTTTAAACAAGAATAAACAACATATGTAAAACATATTTTTTTTTATACTATTTTTAATGCTTTTTATAATAATTATTTTCCAAAATTGTATTTAATTTTATTTAACAGAAAAAAAAACTTAAAATACATGAGATGGTATATAAAAAACTACTAATATCTATTTATCTATTAATAAATAAAAAATAATAATAATAATAATAATAATAAATAAATAAATAAAGTAAAAATATATTGAAATGTCATTTGAAAAACTACTAATATTTATTAATCTATTAATAAATAAAAAAAAAAAGTAAAGCAAAATATATATTGAGATGTTAATTGAAAAACTACTAATGTCTATTAATCTATTAATAAACGAAGAAAAAAAAAATATGTAAAGTGAAAAATATATTGAGATATTATTTGAAAAACTATTATTATTTATTAATTTAATCTATAAATTTAACAAATAAATAAATAAATAAAAATAAAAATAAAAAATAAAAATAAAAATAAAAAATAAAAATAAAATAAAAACTTATGTAAATAATAAAAATGAAAGCAATTATTGAATATATATATTTAATATTAGAAAAAAAAATTTTTTTTTTCATATAGAAATTTTGTTTCAATATATATGTATATATATAGATACTTTTTTTTTTTTTGTTTTGTTTTGTTTTGTTTTTCGTGTTTTTTTTTTTTCCTTTTTCTTGTTTCTTGTTTCTTGTTTCTTGTTTCTTGTTTCTTTTTCTTTTTCTTTTTTTTTTATTTTTTCTTTTATTTTTTTTTTTTTTAAAAAAAATAATAATCCTTATTAAACAATTAATTTAAAACAATATGACTATGATATTCTCTTTCTTTAATCATATCTATGAAAACCTGATCCTCTTCAGGAAGAGGAATTACTTCCTTTTTAGAATTAATATAATAACAAACAGGATCAGTAGTCCATTGATCATTATCATCTCCTTCCTTTTCTACAATATAGAAATTGAAATCTAAAAGTTCAGTGCTATTATAGGCTTTATCCTTCACAAGATGTCCATTCCAAAATAAAATTCTTCCATTTTCTAAGGAATGAGCTATATGTCCACAAAGCATTTGACGCCCATTTTTTGAATTATTATTATTATTATTATTATCTTCATCTTCATCATTATTCCTATGATCTAAATCTAATGAGGATTCCGTTTTTATTGATCCTATAAATGAAATAGGTTGTTCACTCATATAATAATGTTGACGTGCCATATCAAAACCCATCCAAAACGTTTCTTTGTCGCCATGAACATGACGATAAACCATATTTTCACGAATTGAAAATTCATTTAATTTACATACGGATAAGAGACCAAGAATAACCTTATCTTTATTCATGACTACTGTACTTGAATCCATTTCATGAATGGTGATATCATTCCAAAAACGAGACTTTTTGGTTTCAGTTAAAGGATCTTTAGCCCATTCTTTAAACCAAGTTAAGCTATCATTATTTAAAGATTTTGATAATGTTCTATCTCTAAAGAAAAGAGTACCCGTTTTCTGATAACCTTTAGATTTGAAAAGTTCCACAGGATCATGAATAAATATAGCATCCGCGTCAATGAGAATAACCTCCTTAAATCTTGAAGCTAGCATAGCAAAAGGTTTTATCGCCCATTTTCTACATTTAATGATATCATTATTAAAATAATCTTCAATATTAGATAAATAAACATTTGGATAAGCTTGTAAGATCTTCTTTTTCTCTTCGGTTAAATCATCTTTCCCATTATAAAATACTTCAATAGGAAGTTTTGTTTTTATTAAATTAATTAATATATCAATAGTACTATGAGCAAATTTGAAATGAAAATTACCAGTACAAATAACGATACCTCTACCATGATAAGATTTCAATAATTCATCAATTGCTAAAAATTTTTTACCATAAGCCCAAGAATACAAATTATTATGGACTTTATTAAACAATTTTACTAGAGGTAAATTTTTATTTTGAAGGTCTATTAATGAATTTAAAATATGATCATAAGTATATATTTCAGTACCAAAAAGTTGTTCCCATAACAATCGGTGTAATACTGTCTTTTCTCTCAGTAAATTAATGTTTTTTAAATCATTCACAGAATCTATGGTGTTCATTATATAATTATTTAAATGATTCATAATAATTTTATCATTTTTCACTGAGGGATCATAATAAAAATCAATACTATTATCTATAGTTTCATAATCATCATCTCTATTATTATTTTTTTCCCTATTATTATGACAATATCTTGAAGGCTTTACTTTTTTGAAGGATTCAACATAATTTTCTTTTCGAATAGAAAATATAATAGAAAATAATGAAGTGAAGCTAAATATAAGTATAACTATCAAATAATAAAATAATTTATTTTTTTTAATTTTAAATCCAAACTGTATTACCATTATTATATGTTTATGTAATTATATATATCTTTTTCTTTATTTTCTTTATTCTTTTTTTCTAAATACATATACATATAAATATTATTCTATTTTATTTAAGGAGTTATTCGATATAGGAATTACTTTTTTTTTTTTTAAAAAAAAAAAAAATCAATGGAATATATATAAAATAATTTTTTTTTTATTAATATAAATATAATGAAAAAAAAAAATTTTTTTTTTGTTTAATTTTTTTTTTTTTTTTTTTGGTATTATATTATTTTAAAAAAGTTTTTTTCAAAAAATTTAATTTGAATTATTTAATAAAATTTATTATTTCAAATTTTATAAAATAAAATTTATTATTTCAAATTTTATAAAATAAAATTATAGACCTTTTTTTTACTTCATTACATATATGTACATATACTTTATATATAAATAATTAATGTAAAATTTTTAAAAGTTTTGTTAATCTATACAATATATTTTTAAAATAATAATAATAATAATAATAAAAAAAAAAAAAAAAAAAGATAGACTAATAAATTATTTGTATCCTATTTTATTTTATTAATATTGTTATAGAAGAAATTAATGATGAATTTAAGATTACTCAAAGGTTTATTACTTCAGTTATATATTTGGTAAGTTGCATTTCGCCAAGTGTAGTATTGATATAAATAAATGAATGAAAAAATAAATAAAAATAAAAATATATTTTTTTGAACTTGTTTTTATTCAATATAAATAGTATTTAATTTTAATAATTTTAAATTTGGGGAAACGCAACATTTCTAAATACGCCACATGCTTTCAAAAAATTGGCGAAATACAACTTGACAAAATGCCCCACTCTCATTTATTTGATAATTTTTGATTTTAATATATTTACATAAATATATTTTATATATTATTATATTTATAATTTTAATTTTATAGGAATTTATGGTTTATAATTATGTTAACTTTATTTTATGATATAGAGTTATTTTTGTTAATCTTAACAAATTATGTTTGAAATATAGTTTATATATTCAATTTAATACAATACATTTCAATATATTTTTGTACATATATAAATATAAATAATAAATTATAATAGATGTGGTGCATTTCAGAAAGTTTCATTTTATAATGTGACGTTTGAATTGTATAATTTGACGCCATAAATTTTTTAATATTTTATAATACAATTATAAATAAATAAATAAATTATAATTAGATTTAGAAATAAATAAAATGATTTAATAAATATTTTCACTGAGTAATTAATATTAATCTTTTTAATAAAAATAAATAATAAATAATTAAATATAAATTAATATAAATAATAAAATAATTAAATATAAATAATAAATAAGATATAGATAAATATTTCTTAAAAACACTTTATAATTGAAAAAAAAAAATAAACAAATAAATATTTAAAACTAATTTATATATTTAATTATAACATTTTATTATAAAGATAAGAAAATATAAATATTTAAATAAATGAAACAAATCAAGGAAAAGAACAAATTATTATTAACAAAAAATACATTTTTAATTTTTCCTCTAAAAAAAAAAAAAAAAAGATAATTCCTAAAATAAAATATATATTTAAAAGATTTTTAATCTAGTATATATAATTAAATATATTTATTTAAATATTTAATTAAAACATTTTATTATAAAGGGAAGAAAATATAAATATTTAAATAAATGAAACAAATCGAGGAAAAGAACAAATTATTATTAACAAAAAATACATTTTTAATTTTTCCTCTAAAAAAAAAAAAATAATTCCTAAGTATATAGATGTAAAGAAGTTTGTTAATAATGGAAGAACCTAGAAATGATTATCGTTGAATTATGGTTTAAATGTTTAATTAATTTAAAAATATAAATACCAATTTATAATATTTATAATAAATGAAAGAGTAATGATCAAATGAAAAAGATTATCTAAATTCTCTGGCAATTATTAATAATTAAAATTTTTCTTAATTTAAAATCCATAATTGTTTAAAATGTTAATATTTTTTAAAAATTAATTTAAAAAAAAAAAAAAAAGTTAAAAATAGCTTTATCATTAAATATTTCTAAATAATTATTTTATTATTATTATTATTTTATATTTATTAATAACTTTTATATCTATATCATTAATTTTATTAATACTATAAAACAGAAAAAAAAATATTAAAATATTTTTATTATTAAATATTTCTAAATAATTATTTTTATTTTTATATTTTTATGATCTACATCATTAATTTTATGAATACTATAAAATAAAATTTTCTATTATATGTTTTTATTTTTATATTTTTATAAACAACTTTTTATACACTAAAATAAAAATTTTCTATTAAAATGTTTAATAAGATTAAAAATATTTAAAGAATATTTTTTTTATATTTTTAAGATATATAAGCCTTTTAAAATTGAAAATATATTTTTTTTTATTTTAAATGCCCTTTTTATAATTTCAAGAATATATATATATTTTTTCTATTTTTTTATAATAAAAATATAAAAAGAATAATTATAATAATAAAAAAATCTTTAACCCTAATTTAACTTAATTAAGATTATTTATTTATTAATTTATTTATTATAATTTTTAAAAAGCCACATTTTCCAAAATGTAACATTGTAAAATGCAATTTCCAGATGAATTATAATGGATAATAGTGAATAATAAATGAATAATGAATATTAATAAAATAATAATTTATGAACAAAACTTTAAAAAGAATTTTCTCCACAAATAATAAATCAGTAAAGAAGATTCTCAATAAATAATTCTAAATAATAAATAAATGATAATAAAAATAATAATCGTTTAATAATAAATAATAAATAATAAGTAACAAATAATAAATAATAAATAATAAAAAAAATTTTATGTAAAAATACATTATTTATCTATATATTAACATAAATGAATGTTCATATTATATATAATGCATATAAATCATATGATTATATAATTATATAATTAACTCTAAAACAGATAAATTTAATTAAATAATATATATATATATTTTTATTTTAAACTTAATGCTATTATTAATGAATATTTTTTTTTTTTTTGTTTATTATTATTATTATTATTATTATTATTATTATTATTATTATTATTATTATTATTATTATTATTATTATTATTATAATTATTATTATTATTATTATTATTATTATTATTCCTATTTGATAATTAAATTTTTTTTAAATGCTTAGAAAGGTGTTTTAAATTGATGAGAATGAAAATGTTAATATGTCTTTTATACTTTTATTTTCTTTCTTAAATTATTGTTTTTTATATCATTTTTTAAATAGTTCTATCATTTTTTGGCACTAACAAAATTCATCATATTAATTAAAAAGATAAAAAAAAAAAGAAAAAACTATGAGAAAGTTATAAAAGATATATTAAATTAATATTATTTTAGTTTAACAATATATTAAATAATTGTTATTATTTATAGGCATTAATTACAAATCAAAAATGAATGAATGAATAAATAAATAAATAAATAAAGTTTGTTTATTCGTTTTTTTATATATAAAAATTTATAATAAATATTATTCATTTATTTATTTATTTATATTAATTTATTATGATAATAAATTTAATTAGTTATTAATATATTGTTCATTTATATATAGTAATTTTCATTAATAATTTATTTCATTAGTTAATAATTCATTCATTTATATACATTAATTTATTTTATATATGAATTTATTTAGGTAACTATGAATTTTTTCATTTATATAGTAAATACCTACATATTAAAATAGTTTAATAATAATACTTTGTATTTAATATATTATATTTTATATTTTATATTTAATATTTAATATTTAATATTATATACTTAATATTTTATATTTTATATTTTAAAAATTAAATTTGAATATAAAAATAATGAAAAAAATAAAAAATATTTAATTATAAATATATTCAATTGTGATGTAAATTGATGTATATATTAAAGTACACAATAATATATGATACATATATTGAAATTAATTTATGTGTAAACAAATATATGATTGTAGTTAAATTTTTATTCAGTACATAAAAATATTTTATTTTAGTTTTAAAGTTTATTTGAAATATATAAAAAGATTTAATATTTATATTTATTGTTTGTATTATACAGAAATTTCAATATATTTTAATAGTATTAATTTAATAGGTCAATAATATATGATAAAATCAATTTTATATATTAATTTCATTGTATAGAATATATATAATATATTAAAGTAATTTTTTCGAGATTTAAACGAATATACTCTAATATACTTCAAATATATATTAGATAGTACTATTATGATATATAGATATATAATATTTCTGTATTTAATTTTATAGCCTCCATCTTAATTGGAATCATTTTAAAAAAAAAATTTATATAATTAATTTATATATATATGTAATTAAATATATTTAAATATATATATATGTATAAATAAATATAAGGTAAATATATATAAATTAAAATCCATTTCCATATTATTGGCAATATAAAATGATTAGAATCAAATATTAATTATTAGTTATTTATTTTATATATTTATTTATTTATTATTTATTTATTAATATTAATTAATATTTAATATTTAATATTTAATTATTTAATTATTTATTATTTAATTATTTATTATATTTATTATTTCATTATTTATTATTTATTATTTATTTATTTAATTATTATTTAATTTTTTAATTATTCATTATTTATTATTTATTATTAATTAATTAATAATAAATAATAGTTCTGATACAAAATCATAAGTATAAATATTTTTAATATTTTGTGCTTATTAAAATAATTAATAAAGCTATTTAAATGTTTAGAGCTTTGCATATTTGATATTAAACCTCCCTTTTTTTTTGTTGCTTATTTTGTATTTCCAAGTAACTGATAATCTATTGAAGTGGAATAAAAAGCAGTTGAAACTAAATAGGAATGAATAAGCAGCTTGTATTTTAACCTAAAACAAATTCATCATGAAAGAAAGGTTTATTTTTTTTTTTATTTTTTTTTAAGAGGATTTGAACCTTTTATGTATCACAATAATAGAACTTTAATTGATAATTAAATATTTAGATAAAACTTTATTTAAATAAATAAATAATAAATAAATAAATAATAAATAAATAAATAAATAAATAATAAATAAATAAATAATAAATAAATAATATATAAATAATAATAATAAATAAATAAATAAATAATAAATAAATAAATAAATAAAATTTTCCATTTAACACAAACTTACTAAATATATATATATTATATATACAATATATATTAAATAAATATATAAAAAATTGAATATGAATAATTATTTGATAATAATTATAATATTTTTTTTTTCATTATTGAATAGTAATTAAATAAATTAAAAGTTTAATAAATAAATAAAAAAATTTTTTTCAATTCACAATTCATTTAATTTTTTTTCTTTATTGTATAGAATGAATAGCCATAATTTATATATATATATAAATATTAATATGGTCCTATATTATTTTAATAATGAATCGTATTGAATATTGAATATAAAGTATTGATTAATATTTATCATTAAATTATATAAAGAATTGATTAATTTTTTAAAATTAAATTATATAAAGCATTGATTAATGTTTAATATGTGTTAAAGTATATATTATAAAAAGTATTTAATAAGAAGGAAAAAGTAGATGAACTCTTTTGTCATCCTTCATATAGTTTTAGCAGTATTTTGTTATTTATCCTTAACATTTTACACTCTTTTCTTTTATAATCGATAGTTGTTTTATGACTAAAATCAATTAATTAAAAATATATATATATAATTAATATATGTGTAAATATAATGAATAAATAAATATATTCAAATAATTTATATATTTTTATATATATATCTTTTTTTTTTTTTATTTATTTCAATTATTTTTTTTTTTATCATTTAAATTAATATATAATTTTAATATATATAAAAAAATTTTTTTTAATCATAATCATAGTTTGTATTTAACAATTTATATTTAAATTTATATATATTTATTAATTTAATTTTTTTTTTTTTTTTTTTTTTTAAAATATTTTAAAAAATCTCAATTTTAATCAATTATTTAATCTAAATTTTAATAGTAAGGAATTTCTTTATACATTTTATTTAAGAAGATAAAGAAAAAGAAAGATTTTAATTGATTCTAACAAAAGGATGTATTTTATACTCTAATTTATATTATTATTAATAATAAAATAATACACGGATACATTGTAAAGTTATAATTAATAAAAATTATTAGAGTATAAAATATATAATTTCAAGGATAAAATAGAAGAAAAAATTAAACAATAGAAAATTCATCAAGCTTTAAAATAATAAAATAATTTAAGAATTTAAGAAAATATATTATATTAGATTGTATATGTACAATTTAAAGTTATATCAGACATATACATAAAATAATAATAATTAATAAATAAAAAAAATAATAAAAAAGAAAAAAGAAAAAAGAAAAAGAAATCACAAAAAATAATTAAAAATTAAAATAATAAAATTTTAAAGAAATAATTAAAATTGTAAGGAATATAAAATTTAAAAAAAGCTATATATATATTTTATTATAAATATATAATAAAATAAAATAAAAATAAAATAAATTAAAAATATAATAAATAATTTATTGTTCTGTTTCCAAAATTATAAATAATATAAAAATAATAACTATTAAGAAATTTTTTTTTTTAGATTTTTTATGTAGTTATTAATATTAATAGAATAAAATAATAGAATGCAATAGAAAAAGATTTTTAAGTATAATAATTTATAATAATAAAACTGTAATTTAATACAAAAAGATAAAAGAACTTAATAATTAAATATATAATAAATAAAAATGAACACATATTATTTGATATCAGTAATCTTTTCACTATTAATTATAAAAATTAATGGTTTTGTTAGTAAGTATAAAAATTATATATTTCATTATATATAAAACTTTATTTTTTTTTTAAAAAAAAATAAATAAAATATTATTTAAATTATAGTTTTATAAAATTATTAATTTAATATATTGAAATTAAATCTTATAATAAAAGATTTTAAATTACTTGAAGATTCTAAAGCAGTAATTGTTACACCAGGTATATTTTTATATATATATTTTTATATATGTATACAATATAAATGTTTCTCAATTTGAATTTTTAAGATTTATTAAATTTAATTTTTTAATATATATATATTTTGTTATTTTAGGTAGTTATTTAAATATAAAATATAATAATCCTACAACAACTCCTGGTTTAATGTATGTTCTTGCTTTCCGTAGTTTACATGATGTTAATATGCCATGGGATCTTGGTAATAGAACAATTATACCAAATGAGGGAGAAGATAATTTTTTTGTACCAAATGATACGCAAAAAGGAGAAGAAATTTTCTATTCAGTAATTGTAAAATATGATGATGGTGAAATGGTTTCAAAAGTTACCCAAACTTATTATAGTGAAGGTAATAATAATAATATTAATATTAATAATCTTAATAAAAAGGATAATAATAAAAGCAGCTAATTATTATTTAAAAATTATTATTTAAAAATGTTTTTATTTACTAAATTATATTTTATATGTTTTTATTTATATAACAAAATATAAATAATATGAATTTTAAAATTATATATATCATGAAAATTAAAAAAAAAAAAAAAAAAACTAAATAAAATTTTTAAAGCAAAAATGGATGGAGCAAGTGTATTTACTGACAATGTAAAGGATAATTTAAAATTTAGACATACCCAATTATTGACACCTGAAAGGAGAAAGGAAGACAGTCCTGTTGAAAAAGTTAAAAAATTTTTAATTTTCTTAATTCCTGCTATTATGATATTAGCAATAGGATTCCTTGTATACCAAAAAGTATTTAAACCAAAAGCTAAAATTAATTCAAAGAAATCTGATATCAAATTTAATTATGAAAAAAATCCTGCTTTATTAAAAACATTAGAAGATCAAGAAAAAGAAAATAAACTTCATAGTCGTAGTTCTGTATCCTCCGTAAGAAGTAAAAGTTCATTAACTAATTTAAAGAATTTCCAATCCAAAGCATCAAGTCCTGTCTCACCAAGTATGAATTATGAGTCTTCTAATCTTCTTAATCGTAGATCAGCTTGTTCTGCTACATCTGATTCCTCTGATTTATCGTTTAAGCTTGATGGTTCCTATTTAGATGTAAAATTAAAGGATGAAGATGAAAGTGAAGAAGAAGAGAATGATAATAAGGTTGACAGTGAGGATGAAAATACTGATGAAGAGGATACTGAAAAAGAAAATGACACCACTTTGAAAGGAAAAGAAGAAACTGATATTACAGCACCTGAAAATGATAAAAAATCAGTCAAGAGTTTTAAGAGTGCTAAAAGTTCAAGACACAGTCCTCGTTCTAAGAGTAATAGTAAAGAAAAGCGTTCACCATCAAATTATGACTATAATCACACAAGAGAAGTTAAATCTGCTTCATCTCAAAGTAAAATATTTTAAAAATTAGAAAGGAAATATTTTTTTTAACTTAGAATAGAATAGAAATTACTTATTTCTTATTTACTTATTAATTTGTTTGTTTATTAATAATAATTTCTTTGATTAATTGAATAATTATTTGTATATACAGTTAAATTTATTTTTAAAATTTTATTTATATTAACATAACCATTTATATATATATATTTATTATTATTTTTTTTCCAATCATAAATCAATTATTGATTCAAATAATAATAATAATTTAGATTCATTAAGTTCTTCAGATATATCAGATACCGTTTCTGGTAAAACCTCAACATCGATTCCTTTAGGCAATAATAATCAAAATTATATTAATATATCCAATTTCAAAAAAAGTAATCTCTCTAATACTTCTTTAAAAACTGACACGCAAAGACTTACGCATTATTCCTTAATTTCTAATACTACTACTAATTCCGCAGGTAACAATAGTTACTTTTCAGAAGACTTAAGACGTATCAATCGTCAAAACTATCCCAATTCTTATCTTACCACAAGTACTAATAATGAACAGGCTGAATTTGCAACAAAATCTGGTTCTGAAGACACGGCTGAAATTGTTTCAGATCATCCATTTACTCAAAAAGTTTTTTCTGTTGCCTATATAAATATTCCTGAAAACGATGATGAACTTGAACTTGCTATTGGTGACCAAATTAAATTCTTGGTAAGTTTTTATTATTATTATTATCATTTTATTTATATTTATGTATAAATTAATAATTTATGAGTTTAAAAAATAAATAATTATAATTAACGTCATTATAATCATAAAATTCTGTATTCATATTAATAATAATATAAAAATATATTTTATTTCTTTTTTTGTTTTTATTATATTTTATAATATAAAATAATACAGGAAATTTATGATGATGATTGGGCATTAGCTTCAAGACTTAGTGATAATAAAGAAGGTATGGTTCCTCTCACCTGTGTTAAGGAATATTTCACTATGTTAAATAGAAATTAAAAGATAGCCTTGAAAAGAGTAAATACGTAAAAGAACAGAAACAGAAAAAAACCAAACAAATAAAAAAAAAAAAAAAAAAAAAAAAAAGAAAAAGAAAAAAAAAATAAGAAAAAGAAAAAGAAAAATAGAAAATAGAAAACTAAAGTATGAAAATACAAAAAAAAAAAAAAAGATAAATCCAAAATTTTTTGAATCTAATATTAGATATCACTTTTTTTTTTTTTTTTTTATTTTTATTTTTTATTAAATATATTTAAATATATATGGTTTGCTCATGGATAAATTAAGAATCTAGTAAAATTATTTATTTTATATTTTTTTTTTATTTTTATATATATATATATACATTTTTTTTTATTATTATTTTATAAAAAACAACAAAAAAATTATTATTATTTTTTTTATAATCTTATTTATATGTTTTCTTTTTTCTTTTTTCTTTTCTTTTTTTTTTTTTCTTTTTTTTTTTTTTTTTTTTTTTTAATTATTATTTTCAATTAATGATTATATAGTTTTTTTTTTTTTTTTTAATTCATGACACAATATATTACTATAGTATTCAAAATATTCAAAATTATCAAAAAAAAAAAAAAAAAAAAAAAAAAAATTGTAATATTCATAACTTCATCATTAATCTCAATTAAAAAAAAAAAAAAAAAAAAAAAAAAAAAAGAAGAAAAGAAAAGAAATATATATCATCTTTTATTTATAATTTCATATATACTATATAATATCTATAATAATATTCTATATTTAAATATTTAAAATAAAATAAAAAATTAAAAAAAAAAAAAGGTTGAGTAATAATAGTATTGAAATTAATTATTTTATAATTTAATAATTTTATTTTTAATATTTAAATATCCTATTATAAATAAACAAATAAATATAAAAAAAAAAAAAAGTTAAAAATTAAAAAAAATTAAAAGATAGCCTAAGATGGAAGAAAAAGGAAAAGAAAAAGGAAAATAATAATAATAATAATAATAAATCTATATTAAAAATTAAAAAAAAAAAAAAAAAAAAAAAAAAAAAAAAAAAAACATAAACTGAGAGACTTTAATCATAATTTATATTCTATTATTAAATAAATAAATAAATAAAATAAATATACTTGAAATCTAAACTTTTATTTTTATTATCTTTGATTTATCTTTTATTTTATTATTATTATTTTAGTATTTTAGTATTTTGCACTTTATATTTATATACTTTTTATGGTATTTTTGTTTTGTTTTGTTTAATATTTTTTTTTTTTTTTTTTTAAAAATTTAATTATTAATACATGAATAAATTTAAAAACATAATTAATTTATTTACTTATATTTCATATTTCGATAATTAATATAGATTTTTTAAAAAAAAAAAAAAAAAAAAAAAAAAAAAGGGAATTTCTTTTAGTATATTTTAGTTTTTCTTTTTTATATATATATATAAATAAATACAATCATTCATTTATAAGTTAATATATTATCATTATTTTACTTTTATTAAAATTTAAATTGGAGTGTAATACTTTTTATTTTATATAAATAAAAAAATAATAAATAAATAAATAAATAAATAAATAAATAAATAAATAAATAAATAAATTTATATCTTTTTCTTTTATAGAATTTCTAAAAAAAAAAAAAAAAGAAAAATAATTATTAAATAAAAATAAAAAAATTTTTTTTGTAAAGTTGTTAAAATAAATGTTATTTTAGACTCTTTTTAAAATATATAAAGATAATTCTATGGATACTAAATAAAATAAAAATAAAAATAAAATAATATAAAGTAAAATAAAATAAAAAATTATATATAATATATGTTTTATATAGTTTATTGATAATTTATATAATTTTATATTTTATAGTTAAAACTTTTGAATGAAATGATTTAAACGGCTTCTTTCCCCATTTTATTTTATTATATTATATATTTTTTTTTAATTTATTTATTTAAATTGAATTTAATATAAAAAAATTTTTTTTTTAATTAAATTTTTTAAATTTTTTTTAAAATATAAAAAAAAACTTTATTTTAATTAATTGCTAATTTATTATTGGATTAATAATTTTTACTTCTCATATATTATAATCAATTAAAGATATATTAGAATGGTAAAATAATCCAATCAACACTCTTTATTTTTTGCCACAACTTTTATGAAAATTATATGCAAATTTGATATTTGTATGGTGAATAATGATAATAATTAAATAATAAATAATAAATAATAAATAATAAATAATAAATAATAAATAATAAATAATAAATAATAAATAATAAATAATAAATAATAAATAATAAATAATAAATAATAAATAATAAATAATAAATAAATAATAAATAATAAATAATAAATAATAAAATAATAAATAGTAATAAATAATAAATAATAAATAATAAATAATACATAATAAATAATGAATAATAAATAATAAATAATAAATAATAAATAATAAATAATAAATAATACATACATAATAAATAATAAATAATAAATAATAAATAATAAATAAATAATAAATAAAAATAGTTACTATTGCTAATTATATAATAAAATGATTGTAGTTTTAGTCAGTCCAAAATTAATATATAAATGTTATTTAGAATTAATTTATTAGTTATTTTTATTCATTATTATGGTTAAATTATATATATATATATATATATATTTTTTTTATTAAAAATATAAAATTCAACAAAACACTTTTTAAACACTTTTAATATATTATTATTATTATTATCATTATTATTTAATAATTATAATTCATTTATAACTAAATAACTGTAAATATTATAAAAAAAATATGTATTATTTCTAATTATATTTTTATTACTCTTACTAGGATAAAAAAATTGTTTTAAGTTTTTTTTAGTTTATCTTAATGCCTTTAATATATATATATTTAACTTATATATTATCAAAATACAATCTTTAATAATATTATTATTATTACAATAATTACTTTTTTATATCATAAAAAATAATATGAAGATAACAGGAAAAAATCGTTTCTATAATTATTTTTATTATTTTTTAACAAATGAATTAATTTATATTTTTATTTTTAGTATTAATGTTAATAAAGTGTGGTTAAGAACTAATCAAAAAATAAAGTACAATGAGGCTTGAACTACTATAATTTATTATCAATAATTAGGAAATATAAAATAATATTAGAGAAATAAAAATATATGTGGCTATATATTTTTTTAATTGATTGTATCTGCAATTGATAATGTTTTTTTTTTAATTGTTTATTTTTATTTGTAAAATATCATTTGAGGGGTTTAATTAAATTTTTTATATTCCACATTTTAAACTTTAATTTTTTTTTTTTATAATTTTTTATTTTTATTTTTCTAAACATTAAAAAATTAATTTTTTATTCTATAATATTATAATTATTTTTTTTACTTTTTTTTTTATATATATATTTATATCTTATATATATAATAATAAATAGTAAAAATGTGGTTTTTCTTTTAATCATTAGACATAGGTATATTTTTTTTAAAAATAATAATAATGTTATTAAATTCAATTTTTTTTTGTTTAAATATTAAAACTTCAAATTCTTATAAATATATATATATATATTTTTTATTTTATTTTATTTTATTTTCATGTTTCATTATATTTTTTTTTATTTTTTTTAAAAAAAAAAAGGTAGAATTAATTAAAAACATCAAAATAAATAAATAAATAAATAGATAGATAAACAAATAAATAATAATAATAATAGTAACAATAATAATAAAAAGGAGAAATAAAATAAAACACTTTTTTTTTATTATTATTTTCTATTCTCTATTTTATTTTATTATTGTATTTTATTATTAAAAAATTTACTATTATCTATTATTAAAGCAATAAAAAAGAAAAGAAAAAGAAAGAAAAGAAAACAACAACAAAGAAATAAAAATAATTTAAGCAAATATAATAAAAAAAATTTTTTTTTTCTTATCTATTTTTTATTCGTTGTTTATTTTAAATTAACATTTATAAAAAATTTTTTTTAAATATTAAAAATTTTTATTTTTTTTTTTATTACTTTTTTTTATTTACACCAAAATTTAAAACCAAAAAATTTAATTTTTAAGAAGAAAAAAATAAAGAAATCAAATCAAAACATCTATTTTTTAAAAAATATAATATATATATATTTTTTAAAAAAAGAAAACAATAATATAAAATAAAATAAAATTGAATAAAAATAAAAATAAAATAACAAAGAAAGAAAAAAATATATAAAACAAACTAATTATTTTATTTTTTTATTTTTATTTTTATTTTATTTTATAATTTTTTTTCTTTTCAAAAAAATAACATATACCACACCATGAATAATAATTTTATTATTAATCAACTATAACAATTATTTCTTTATAAATATAACAATTGTAATCCTAAAAAAATTGAAAGAAACAATAACTTCAAAAAAAAAAAAAAAAAATTTAAAGAATTATATCAATTATTAATAATTTTTTAGCAGTTTTAATTTAATAATATTATTTTTTTCTTGTATAATATATATATATATTTTCGGTATCGAAAGGGGATTTTTAATTAAATTGTTTTTTATTTTTTATTTTTAATTTTATTTTTATTTAAATAATTAGCTATAATACCATTAAAAATCTTCAAAAGAGAGAAATTTTTAAATATCAGGCTAATTAATTTTCTTTTTTTTTAAAAATTTTTTTTTATTTTAAAATTTAAATATTGAAATTTAAATTAAAATTTATTAAAAAAAAATAGATATAATTTTCTATATTAAGATACAATAAAAATATTTCTATATTATTCAATTTTCATAGATATATGATATATATATATATTTATTCATTTTATAGTTTATTCCTAAAACAAATTTTAATATAATTCTAAAAAAAAAAAAATTTAAAAAGAGATTTGAAATCCCAATTTATATAATTAATATTTTTTTTTTAAAAAAACAAATTACTTTAAGCATAAAATACATATTTATTAAATAAAAATATAATCGTAACAATAACAAAAATGTCAACTAATAACTGTATTCATAATTTGGTTGAAGATGAAGCTATGGGTCATCGTGTCTGTACCAAATGTGGTCAGGTATATACAAAAAAATATATATATATAGACTGTTTTATTTAATTTAATTTTATTTAATTTAATTTTATTTAATTTAATTTAATTTAATTTAATTTAATTTATGAGAAACAAATAGATAGATAAAAATTAAATAATATAATAATATATATAATAATAATAAATTATTTTATAAATTATAGATTATGGAAGAAAATATTATTGTATCAGAAGTTAGTTTCTCGGAAAAGTCTAATGGTGCGGCCGTAGCTGACGGTTTTTTTATTAGTTCTGGAAAAGGTTAATATTTATTTTGAAAAAATAATAATAATAATAATTAAAGGAAAAAAAAAAAAAAAAAAAACTTTGTTAAATTAAATATATTTAATTTTTCATTTTAATAATTTAAAATTTCTTTTTTTTTTTTTTATTTTTATTTTTATTTTTTTTTTTAATTATTATATGTAATATTAAATATTTATATAATTATAAATTTTATTATAAAATTTGTAAAAAAAAAAAAAAAAAAAAAAAAAAAAAAAAAAAAAAAAACAGCAAGAGCTTCCATTCCAAATCGTTTTGGTGGTAGAAATTCAATGAATACGTTAGAATCACGAGAACAAGTTATTGCTAATGGTAAAACTTTATTAAAATAATAATAATAATAATAATAATAAATAATAAATTCTAAAATAATATAATATGATATGATATAATGTAATATAAAATATATATTAAATTAAAAAAAAGGTCGACGTAGAATTCAACAAATTGCAAATGCATTAAATATGACTGAAAGACATATGGAAGCAGCTCAGAGATATTATAATTTAGCTGTTTTAAATGATTTTAATAAGGGTAGAAAGACGGTAAACGTGGCATCCGCTTGTCTATATATTGTTTGTAGAATGGAAAAAACTAGTCATTTATTAATTGATTTTTCGGATGTACTTCAGGTAAAATAAAATATATATATATTAGAAAAATGTTATAATGTAGTAATAATAAAATTAGGAATAAAAGAAATAATAGAATTAAAAAAAAAAAAAAAAAAAAAATCGATTATTAAAATAATTTATATACTATTATTATTATTATAATTATAATTATATTTAAATATATATATACATATACGACAATAACAATAATAACAATATAATAATTACAATAATAATAAAAATTAAAACAAAAACATTAATAATAATAAACAATAAAATAGACCAATGTATATTTATTAGGTGCTACCTTTTTAAAACTAGTACAAAAATTACATTTAGAATTGCCATTAGTTGATCCAGCATTATATATTGCACGTTTTGCTTCAAAATTGGATTTTGGTGATAAAAGTCAAGTTGTCATTCGTGATGCCTTACGTTTAGTCTCCCGAATGAATAGAGATTGGATTCAAACCGGTAGAAGACCTGCTGGTATTTGCGCAGCATGTATGTGTTATTATTATAATATATATATTCGTAAAAATTAATAAAATAAAAAAAAAAATATTAAATATAAAATATATTTTTTTTATAATATATATATATATATACATATTATAACAAAAAAAAAAAAAAAATATCAATATTTATTTATAAATATTAAATTCAAAATAAATTTATTAAATAATAATAATATCAATGTATATACTAAATATTAAATAAAATTTTATATAATCACATAAATTATAACGATATTCTATTCAATTCTTATCTGATTTATCCTATCTTATCCTAACATCTAAACAACAACAACAACAACAACAATAATAATAATAATAATAATAATAATAATAATAATAATAATAATAATAATAATAATAATAAAGGTTTATTAATTGCTGCACGTATGCATGATTTTCATCGTACTCAAAGAGAAATTATTTCAGTTGTAAAAATTTGTAATTCTACTCTTCGTAAGAGGTAAAAAATATATATATATTTATTATTACTATATATACAATAAATATAACATGTATATATAATAAATTAATCATATAATACAAACCCCTAATTCTTTCCTTTTTTATATACTTATATACTTTTTATTTTTATTTTTGTTTTTTTTTTTAATAAAAAATAACAATAATTGTAAAATAATATTAATAATAATGAATCAGATTGGATGAATTCCGTAATACACCATCTTCCGAATTAACCATTGAAGATTTCCAAAATATTTGGTTAGAAGAAACTTGTGATCCACCATCATTCAAAAATTCTCGTAAGAAGGGTAAGAGAAAGAGATCAATTGAACCGGAATATGAAAAGGATTATGAAGACGAAGAACTTAAAAAAGAAATTAATGATATTTTAAAGGGTGATGAAATAAAGGAATTAACCAAAAAAATTGATAGTAAATATTATTATTATTATTATTATAATATAATATAATATAATATATTTTATTTTATTTTATTATAAATAATATATATATATTTATAATATTATAAATTTCAAAATAATGAAATATTATAATATATATTATTTCATTTTTATTTTTATTTTTATTTTTTTTAATTTTTTTATATTTTTTTAATCTAATTTTATTTAATAATAATTATTTAATTATATATTATTATTATTACCATTATTTTATAATTCATAATTAATAATCATTTATTAGTGGATGAATTACTTGCTGATGATAACAACTTAGAAGTATTGGATAATGATGAAGAAATTAAGGATGTCATTTTAAATGAAGAAGAGGTTGAATTTAAAACTAGAGTATGGACCAATGAAAATAAAGATTGGATTGAAGCTCAAGAAGCTAAACGACGTCAAGCTATCATGGATCTTGAAAATGGTGTAGTTCGTAAGCCAAGAACAAAGGTAAAAAAAAATAAAAATAAAAATAAATAAATAAATAAATAAATAAATAAATAAAAAAAAAAAAAAAAAAAAAAAAAATAAATAAATAAATAAATAAATAAAATATAAATAAATAAATTAATAAAAAAAATAAATAAAAATAGGATAATTTAATAGATTTTGAAATAACAAAAACAAATATTAACTATTAAAATTAATAATAAATTTATATATATCTAATTGAAATCATTAAAATAGAAACGTAACACAAACAAAGACCAAACACCAACAGCTCAAACTCCAGCAGAAGCTGCAAAGAAATTATTAACTCAAACAAAAATTTCAAAAAAAATTAATTATGCTGCTATCGATCACCTGTTTGAAGATTCCTTAAACCTTAAAACCGAAAATTAATTTTTATTTTTTTTGTTAAATATATATACATATTGTTATATATATATATTATTTATTTATGTTTATAATATATATTATACTATATTAGATATTAGATATTAGATATAATTAAAATATATATATTCGATAAAAAAAAAAAAAAAAAAAAGGAAGAGAAATTATTAAGAAAAATCTACTGGGTAAAGGAGAGAAGAAGTTGATGATGAAATTGAAGGGAAAATAAATTAAATAATAATAATAATAATAATGATAATGATAATGATAATGATAATGATAATTATTAAAATAATAATAAATAATAATTTTCATATTTTAAAATAATTTTTTTTATTTTTATCATACCCTTTTCTTTTTTATTTATTAATATATATATATATATATTAAACAATAATAATATATTTATTGTTATCTTTTTATAATTATAATTTTTTTTTTTTTTTATTTTTTTTCAATATTTATAAATTATATTTTATTTTAAATTTTATTTTTTTTTATTTTTTTATTTTTTTTGTTTTAAATTATATTGATTAATTATTTAATTATTATTTCTTATTATTATATTATTATAATCAATTATCATTTATGAGTATATATAACTTATAAATTTAAAAAAAAAAAAAAAAAAAAAAAAAAAAAAAAAAAAAGAATATTATATCTTTATCAATAATTTTTTTTTTTTTTTTTTTCCTTTTTCATTTAATTTTTAATGTCACTGGTGTTGTCATCAAGTTAAAGGAAAAAAAAAAAAAAAAAAAAAAATTGAATTTTCTATAATATTTTTTATTTATTTTAATTAGTAATTATACTAATAATACTAATAATAAAAAAATATTATGAAGAAATAATATATATATAATATTATCATTATTATTAAAACTCATTATCATTATTATTAAAGTTTTTATATATAATTATTTTATTTTTATTTTATTTTTATTTTTCATATTTTATTTTATTTTATTTTTTTATTTTTATTTTTATTTTTATTTTTATTTTTATTTTTATTTTTATTTTTATTTTTATTTTTATTTTTATTTTTATTTTTATTTTTATTTTTATTTTTATTTTTATTTTTATTTTTATTTTTATTTTTATTTTTATTTTTATTTTTATTTTTATTTTTATTTTTATTTTTATTTTTATTTTTATTTTTATTTTTATTTTTATTTTTATTTTTATTTTTATTTTTATTTTTATTTTTATTTTTTTATTTTTTTTTTTTATATATTTCTTATATTAATGCTTTTATTATTATAGTTATTATAGTTTAAAATTTTATCAAAAATAATTTTTTTAATTATTATTTAGATATGTATATACATATTTTTAATTTTAAACTTTTATTTTTATTTTTATTTTTTTTATTCTTTTTTTTTTTTTTTTTTACTATAATTAACCTTTAATACTAAATCTTCATATATAGATATTATTAACATTATTTTAATGAATTTCTAATATATATTGTTTTTTTTTTTTTTTTTTTTTTTATATTATTATTATTTTTATTATTATTTTACTATTCATTCATTCTATTAACAATACAATTATCTGTATTATCATTATATATTTATATTAATTCTTTAAAATCATATTATAATTAACAATGTATATATTTCTATTAATAAAAATAAAAATAAAATAAAATATTAAAAATAAAAATAAAAATAAAAAATTAAAAAGCATCTATGTTTTATTTAAAATAAAATATTATAAAAAAAAAAAAATAATAATAATAAAGGAAAAAAGGAAAAAGTAATACAATTAAAGGAATGCGTTTTTATCATATCGAAGTAGAATAATACTTTCTTTAATTTTTGAATTTTTTTTTTGAGTATTTTCATTTTATTTTCACTTAATTTTAAGCTAATTTTTGATCTTCATTAATATAATCTTCATTAATATAATCTTCATTAATTCAATCTTCACAAATTTTATCTTCATTAATTTTATCTAATTTTATCTTCGTTAATTCTTTTTTTGTTTTCTGAATTATTATCTAACATGTTTTTGTTATTGTATTCATCCATCCATTAAATCAATATTATCTTCAAGATTAATTTCATTCTGTTTGCTTTCATTCAATTATCTATTATAATATTAGTTGTTATATCGAAACAGAAATTGAATGATAGATCTGAGCCTGAATCTGAATTTTTTTTTTTTTTTTTTTTTTTTTTTTTTTTTTTTTTTTTATTCTTCATAATTCACATTATAATATTTGAAGTTTCTTTTACTACCTTTCCTACTTAAAGATTTTCTTTTATTTTTTATTTCTTTATTAATTTTTTATTATTAATATTTTTATTTTCTTCTTTCTCTCTCTCTCTCCCGAAAAAAAAAAAGAAAAAAAAAAACAGTTATTTAGTAGTATTCCCGTTTTTTATGGCAATAGTGACAATATTCGTTGAAATTTGTTTCTTTATTGAAATTATATGAAAGTTTCACATTTCGGTCTCTGTTAATTTGATCTTCGTGTTGATATACTTCTTTAATATCTACTCTTTTAATACTTTTGCTTTTCTTGATTATTGTATCTTAGCTTTGTTATGTCTTCTTTTAAGCCCTTAAATGCCTTTTCAACATATCGAAATGTGAATGAATATACAATTCCAACTTTATTTTAATTCCTCTAAAGAATATAAAACTTTTTGTTTCTTCACTCATTTTTGATTTTCTAATTTTTTATTTTTTTTTTTTTTTTTTTTTTTTTTTTTTTTATTTTGGTATATTCGTCGAGGCTATTCAATATTATAATTCGGATGGTACTGTCATATTTTTAAGTATTGGTCTTTATATCTTTAATATTCTTTGATATATGGTCACCTAATTCTTCAAAATCAAGGAATAATTTCAAATCTGAATTCCATTTGTGAAAGTTTTCATCTGTAAAATTTTTTTAAGTTTTGAATATGAAATTTATTAATGCAATGAACTTCACCTCCAAGATAGATTATAAGACCTTTGCTTTAAAAAGGAATTCTTATTCATGATTAGGGTTTGAATTGACCATCTTAAAAAGAAATTATTGGTCTTCTCCTTTTAGAGGCATTGGCCCTGCTAGCCCTGTCTTACTATATTTTCAGCGATGACGCTCCTGGTGATCATAACGTTATTATTAAATATTATATATTTTAAATATAACATGATGATTATATAAATTTTACATTTTGGGTCAGACACCTTAACAGTTTCAAAGGAACCAAATGGCCTCATAACTCTTTCCATAATCTATTAATCTTCATTCAGGAATTATTTAGATTTTTTTTTCTTTTTTGTTTTAAAATATGAATATTGGAACCCAAAACAAATTTACCCTACTTGATATTATATTACTAGTAATTATAACAAACAAAATAAAAAAAAAAAAAAAAAAAAAAAAAAAAAAAACTTTAAATAAAAATTAAGAAAAAAGATAAATAACAAAATAAAAAAGTACATATATATATTAAATAAGCAATGAATAATAATAATAATAATAATAAAAAGACTTATTATTATTATTATTATTATTTATTTATTTTTATTTTAATTTATATTTTTATTTTTTATTATTATTATTTTTTTTTTATAATAAAAAAAAAAATTACTATACATATAAACTATTTAATTAATATAATTTTTAATCTAGTATATATCGATTTTCTATAATTTTATTAATATTTTATTATAAAAATATATATATGTTAAAAATTACATATATATTTTTTATATTTATTTTTATTCTATTTTTTTTTTTTTTTTTTTTTTTTTTTATTTTAACTTTATTTTATTATTATTATTATAATTATAATTATTATAATTATTATTTAAACGATAATTTTTTTTTTTTTTTGATTTAATTTGATAATTTTAATTTTTATTTTTTATTTTTTATTTTTTATTTTATATTATTTTAACTTTATTTTAAGTACTAGTAGTATGTTGATTACTAGTTAATTCTTCTATTAATTCGGATAATGGAGCTAATTCTTTCTTATCAATTAAATTAAATTCATTAACAAAGAAAATAAAATGCTTAAAGGAGGTGTTCAAGTGAGCCTCTTCTCCTAAACTAACAATTCTTGGGAAATGAGCATGATAGACATGGGCGTACACTCTAAATAATCTCTTAAATATAGTTTTCACTGTATTTTGAAAAGATTTTGGGAAGGGAACACCAATTTTGGAAGGGAAAGTATTTTCATCATCCAATTGATTTTGAACCCAGGTCATTAAATAATCAACATATTCTGGTGCAGAAACTTTAACTGGTTTCTTAAATTGAACACCATCACACCAATGATATTCATATTTTGGACCGGCTGACATGACAGGACATTCTTGTGGTGTACAAAATTCAGTAATGGTACCATAAAGCATATTAATTTGATTAAAGAAATCAACAGTATTCACAGCTAACCATTCATTTAAATCTTCACCTTCCGGTAAAGCTACTGCCAGTCTTAAATTACCAGAACCTAAAGTAGCTTCTGCATATTTTTTTAATTGATATTGTTTAGTACCTTCAGGAATATTTTTTTTTGGTTTGAAGGTCTTGTTCTAAATAATATAAAAAAAAAAAAATAATTTTTTTTTTTAATAATATTTTTATTACATATATTATTATTATTAATATTATTTTATAGAGTAAAAAAAAAAATAATTTTTAATATATGTTAGTTTATATGCATTGTTTTTTAATATTTAAATTTTTAAAGTATGTTAAAAAAAATTTTCAGAAAACTTTTATTAATATATATTTTAAATGATCATAAAAAAAAAAATTAATATAATTAATGCATAAATTATTCGCTGAATAATTAATTTTAATTTTAAAGTTTTTTTTTATTTTTTTTTTATTTTTTATTTAAAATAAAACATAGGAAGTTTAATATATATATATATATATATAAGAAAATAAAAATTTAAAAAATAAAAAAAAAAAAAAAAAAAATATTAATAGTTTTATACCTTATTAAAACCAAGGAAATTTATATTCATTTTGCTTAGGGTATTTAATTATAAAATATTTAGATAAAAAAAAAACTATTATGAAATTTATTAGTTATAATTTATTATCAATAAAAAGAAAAGATAAAATATTTAAAATAATAAATAGATAAATAAATAGATAAATAAAAATGGTATGGATTGCTACTGAAGTTATCAATATTTACATATTTATTATTTTTTTTTATTTTTTATTTTATTTTTAATTACTTTAAAATTATTTTATATAATAATTGTATTTTTATAATTATGAATAATGATAATAGCATATATTTAGCAATATTTCAATATTTTAATAATTTATATTACATAATAATTTATTATTTAATAATATAAAGAAATAATAATAATAATAATAATAATAATAATAATAATAAGAAAAAAAAATAGTTGTATTTATTTTTATCTTTTTTTTTTTCTTTTTTATTATTATAAATTTAAATTCTTATTATTATATATGTATATAAATTGTTTTTTTCTTTTTTTTTTTTCATATTATTATATGATTACATTTTAATTTTTTTTTCTTAGGAATTATTATAAAATAAAATATATATTCTTCTTAATAATATCAAGTTATAATTATCAATTATTGTTATTATCATTTCAAATTATTATTTATTCTATGTAAACTACATTCAATTATTCTATTCGTAAATTTTTATACACTCTTAAAATTGAAATTTTATTTAAATTTATTATTGTTACTATTTCAAATTTCTTTATGCTTAACTTTTTTTTTTTTTTTTTTTTTGTTTTTAAAAAAAAAAAAAAAAAGCAATAATTTATCATATATTAAATAGTTACTATAAAAGACTTTTATCATTCATTATTATTTTTTTTTCTTCTCTTTACTTTACTAAACTATATATTATAAATAAATAAATAAATAAATTCAATTATAGTTATATTCAATAATACTAACCTCACTAAATGTATTATATAAATATATTGTTATTTATTATTATTTTTTATTTTAAAATTCAAAATTTATTATTTCTACTGTATTTTTTTTTTTTTTTTTTTTTTTTATAAAAAATATATATATATATATATAAATATAAAAAGAAAAAGAAAAAAAAAAAAAGCTTTAATGGGGAAAAACTAAAAATTAAAAAAGTTAAAAATAAAATAAAATAAATAAAAAATTTTATATATATAGTTTTATACTTTTTATATATATTTATATAATTATATTATAAATATATATGTTATATTAAAAAAAAGAGTTTTTAACAGAATATAAGAAAAAAAAAAAGTTATATATAATTATAATTTTATAAATAGAAATAGAAAACATTTTTTTTTTTTTTTTATTTAATATTTATTAATAATTATATTATATAAAACTATAATATTAATATTAAAAATTTATTAGTTAATTTTAAGATTAGTAATATTTTTAAATATAAATTGTTTTTTCTTTTAATAATTATAAAAAAAAAAATAATAATAAAAATAAAATTTTGAATATATTTAATTTTATAACAAGATATTAAATTAATAAAATAATCCCATATTCTCTTCTATTATTTTATTTTATTTTATTTTATTTTATTTTTTATAATTATAATAATAATAAAATTAACTACAACTAAAAAGTTATTTTTAATTAATAACAACAATAATAATAAAAAGTTTATGGGTATTAATAGTTATTTTTAATTCCAAATAATTCAATATTATATATAATTTTAATTATATATAATCATCATCATCATTTCTATAAAATTATTATTGATAATCCTTCTAAATCTTATTTTATATTTAAACATTAAAAAAAAAAAAAAAAAAAAAAAAGGCAATAATTTTTTATAATTAATCCAATTAATTTATATATCTCTACATAATACATATATTTTACTTTTTTTACTATTTTCTAAATTTTTTTTTTTTTTTTTTTAACAACTTTATCATAATAATATAAAATTAACTTAGAGTTATTCCTTTAGGTAAGTTATAATTTAATATAACTTTATATAATAATAATTATAATATATATATATATATATATTTTTTTTTATTTTTTTTTTTTGAAAAAAAAAAAAAAAGTTAATATATAAAATAAAATAAAATAAAAGGGATATATGATTTTGATATTGGGTGATAAAGTCATATATATATATTTCTCTATGTTTCAATGTTGGATAGTTTATTTTTATTTTTTATCTAAAGTTTTTTTTTTATAAATTTATTTTTATTTTTATTTTTATTTTTTTATTTTTAAAGTTTTATATATATATATTTTAATAAAAAAAAAAAAGATTATTTTTATGGATATTTGTATACATATTGGTATAATTTATTATTTCTTTTTATCATAATAAATTAATAATAATAATATTACTATTATTATTGATTATGAAGTAAATGAAATAAAATAATATATATAGGAGAAAGAGAGAGAGAAAAAAAAATTTTTTTTAATATAAATATTTTATTATATTTCAATTATTACTTCCCATATAAATTTTATAAATATAGAAATAGTTAAAAACTGAAATCAATATAATATTCGGAGTTTTATGTTTCATGTTATACTATTATTTTATCACTTAAAAAAAATAAAATATATAGAATATTTTTTTAAAAAAAAAAAAGGTTAAAGGAAAAGAAAGGTAGATAAACTATAAATTATAGTAGTGATATGTAATATTTTGTTTTGATTTTATTGAATTTTTTTTTTTAATTATAAACATTAAATTGATAATATAGAATGTATTGATCACTGATCAATTTTAAGATTTGATTTAATTTTATTTTTTTTTTATTTTTAATTTTTTTTTTTTTACAATAAGTTATTGATATTATTATTAATTAGGATCTACGTTTTTAAATAAAAGATAAGAAAAATTATGACTGTAGTTTTGATAAAAAAAAAAAAAAAACCAGTAGTATTAATATTTAAATATATATATATATATTTATTGATTTTATTTAAATGTTAAAACAGGAAAATTAATTTTTATCAATATTTAGAATACATGTTATACCTTATATTAATGATTATACTATATATATATAATTATTAAAAATATGGATATGAATATAAAATAAAGCACATAATTAAAAAATATTATAATTTTTAAATAAACTTTTTTTTTTTTTATTAAACTTTTATTAAAAATAAAGAAATAAGGATATTTAAATTTAAGGTTATATATAACCTTTCCATTAAGACATATATCTATAGCTATAATTGCATATATATATGTATATATATATATATATTTTTATTAATGTAATTATAGAAATTATATTTATGTATATTATTAAACTTTTTTTGTTTTTGTTTTTTATTTTTTACATTTTTTTATAATTTTACATTTTTGTATTTATAAATATAAATATACATGTATAAATGATATTTTTTTTTTATAGATATAAAATATTCCATATAAACTTTTTTTTTTTTTTATATTTTTTTTTATTTTATTTTTTATTTTATAATTAAAATTCTATCTTAAATTAATTTTAATCCAATAAAAAATAATTATTGTAAAATTAATTAAAATTAAAATTAAACATTTAAAAAAAAAAATGATAATAATTAATTAATAAAAATTTAAAAATAATAAATAATAAATAATAAATAATAAATAATAATAATAACAAAAAAAAAAGTGGAATATTGTAAATATATATTTATATCTATTAATAATATATGATATTATTATTTAAGAAAAATTTAATATTAATTAAATAAAATATTGTTATAATTGAAAATAATAAAAAAAAAAAAAAAAAAAAAAAAAAACGAAATTCATTCTTTACATAAGTTTATACAAAAGTTTATTCTTTTCTTTTTTTTTCTTCTCATTATTATAACAAGATAATAAATAAAATAAGAAATAATATATATATATATATCTAACAAAACCAAATAAAAAACAAAGAAAAATTTTTAAAATTTATTAAAAAAAAAAAAAAAAAAAAAAAAATACATTTTAAACATTTATTTATTCAAAAGAAAAGTAAATAATGTTAAATATTATCAAATAATAATGATAATGTATAATATGAAAAATTATAATATAGAGTAAAACGATTATAAAATATTATTAATAAAAATAAATAATTATATGCTTATTATATTATATAAAATAAAATAAGTCATATGATTTCAAATAATTCAAATTTCATTACATTTCAATTTGAAATTCTAATTTCAAAATTTATTTTATAATATTTATATATATATATATATATATATATTAATATAAATATTATTTTAGGTAATAATTTCAAAGATGGATGACGTACAGACAGCTTTTAAAAAAGCTCAAAATTATTTACAAAATGATCAATTTCAGGTTAATAAATAAATAAATTATTAATATTATTTTTTTTTTTTTTAATTAGAACAAAAAATTTTATGATAAAAATAGTTGAAATAGTTATTACCTATATATAACCTTTTATTTTTTTTTTTTTTCTTATTTTTTTTTTTTTATTATATTTTGGTGTGTCTATTATTTAAATATATTTAAATATTAATAATAATTATTTTTATAAATATATATTAATATTTATATTTGAATTCAAATTTCTTTTAAATATTAATTTGAACACTCTAAAATATTTAAATTGAAAAATAAAATGAAATAAAATAAAATGAAATAAAATAAAATGAAATAAAATAAAATGAAATAAAATGAAATGAAATAAAATGAAATGAAATGAAATGAAATAAAATAAAATGAAATGAAATAAAATGAAATGAAATGAAATAAAATGAAATGAAATAAAATGAAATGAAATAAAATGAAATAAAATGAAATAAAATAAAATAAAATAAAATAAAATAAAATAAAATTAAATAAATAAATAAATAAAAATACTTATATAAAAAAATAAACTAGGAATCGTATAAAATTTTATTATCTATAGTAAAAAATTTTACTAATATTCTGGAAGAAAAAGTACAGTGGGAAAATGGTAATTTTTTTTTTTTTTTTTTTTTTTTTTTTTTTTTTTTTTTTTTTTATCATTATTAGTATTATTTATATTAAAGATATTTAGAATATTATTTTATTTCTTCTAATAATTCACATTTACTAAAATAAATAACCCTTAGACATTTCTCAAAAAAAAAAAAAAAAAATATAAAAATAAAAATAAAATTTATCCAATTAATATTAATTGTTATTATTTTATTACCTATTATTACGTATGATATTTTATTACTATTATATTATATATTATTATTGTGTATATATGTATTTCATGTAATATGTAATTTTGTATTTTATTAAAAAAAAAAAAAAAAAAAAAAAAAAAGGAATTATTATAAATTCTTTAGAAAATAAAGATAAACTATTTAAAACATTCAATATTTGTTTAAATGTAATGAATCATATTATTACTATAATGTCATTTCAAAATTCAATTTCTCTTTCTTCTCAAACCGATTCTAAACAGTTGGAACAATTAAAAATAAAGAAATATATACCATTAATTCCAATCTCACCTTTGATAGTAGAAATGATAAAGAGTACAAATAATTTTCAAGTAGCAAAAAAAAAATTAAATGCAGGTAATAGTACAGATTCCTTATCTACTCGTGACTTCAGAAATTTAATTGAAACCGTTAGTATGTATCAATCTAAAATCAACAACATAAAGCAGGATATTAAAAAAATTGTTTATAATATCATTTATGAATTCGATCCGGATAAGATGGCTAAACAACTCACCATTATTAATGTCAAATTATTTAAAAAAATTAATGTTAAAGAAGATTTCGTAAACTACGCTCTCTCAAAAGAAAGCAAACCTATTCAAGCATTGCTTGATTTTAATTATTATTTAAAACATCTATTAATTTATTCTATCTTAAAACCCAATAAGTTAAGTGAAAATACCGAAATTGAAAGAAATTATGTCATTCAATTTATTTTAACGGTGGCCCATTATCTCTATCAAAAATATCGTAATTTCAATTCTTTACTCACCATTGGTCGAGTTCTTTTGTCTCCGGAAATCAGAAGATTAACGAAAACCTGGGATCTTCTCGATAATAAAAGTAAAAATAATTTTAATTACTTTAATCAAACCTTCCCTAAAAATTATTCAAAAGAAGTTAATCGTCTCTTAGAAGCTTTTCAATTTAATACTGGTAAAATTATGGTAATTCCAGATATTAATACAGAAGTTGAACAAATTAATACGATTTTCCAACAGTACGATACCGGTAAAGGATTAAATGATTTAGGTGAAAGTCATCTTGAAGAGCATATTCAACGAATTGAATGTTGTCGAGGTTATGGATTTATTATTAGTAAATCCAATGTCCCATCTTCTAATTCAACATTAAGGCCTGTAGGTTTTCTTCCAGATTATCCCAAAAATCTTTCTGATTTAGGAGTAGGAGATTTGTTAATTGAACATTGGATTTTAAGTCGTGTTTATTTATCGGATCAAGATCTCTGGAAACAAAGTGTAGAATGTGAACCGTTAGCACCAGGAGAATCAATACCTGAAGAAATTTTGAAAAATGGAGATGCCTCAATTAATTCTCCAGTTCCAACTTTTAATAATAATTCATATCATCTAAATTTCAATCAAAATAGCAACAATAACAATAGCAATGGTAATAACAACAACAACAACACAAATAATAATAATAATAATAATAATAATAATAATAATAATAATAATAATAACTATAACAACAGCAATATAAATAATAATAACAATAACTGTAACAACAACAATAATAATAGTTTTAATAATAATAATAATAATAATAATAATAATTATAATAATGATATCAACTTTAATATGAATAACAATAATTTTAACAATAATATGAATAATAATATCAATAACAATAATCCTCAAATACTTAATAATAGTAATAATATAAATATAAATAGTGAAATTAATAATGGTATGAATAATAATGATGATAATAATAATAATAATAATAATAATGAATTAAAACAAGAAAGCAAATTAAAAAGTAAAGATGAGACAAACAGATTCAATATTGACTTAAATAATAAAGGAAAGAACCTTCATGAGGTTGAACTTGAAAGTGAAATTAATAAAAAACATCAAGAAAGTACTAGTAAAGAAAACGAACAAAATGACCATATTGAAAATAAAAATAATAATGATGATAAAGGAAATGTACAAGATAACCTAGGAGAAAATATCAATGAAAATAATAATGGAGAAAGTGAACAAGAAAATAATGTAATAAATGAAAATAATAATAATAATAATGGAGAAAATGAACAAGAAAATAATGTAATAAATGAAAATAATAAAGAAAATGATCTTGAAATGAAGAGCAATGTTAATGAAGATAACAATAATGTAAATAATGAAGATAATAATAATGTTAGTAGTAATAATGATAATGATAATAATAATAATGATAGTGGTGATAATGATAATGATAATGATAATAATAATAATGATAGTAGTAGTAGTAATAATAATGATAATAATGATAATAATAATCAAAGCAATTTGACCAATGAATTACAAGGAGGAGAACAAGTTCAAAATCAAAATCCAGAAATAGAAGAAATGGAAGAAATCAGTAATGAACATGATCAAAATGAAGAAATGGAAGAAATTAAAAGTGATGATGATGATGATAACTCTAACAATATTGATAATATAAGTTCAAATGAAAATATTGAAAATAAAGAATTAGATAATAAAAATGAAGGAGAAGAAATAGAGAAGATCAAAAAGAAACTATGGATGAAACAAAATGTTAATAATAATGAAGAAGATGATGAAAATAATAGTTAAAAAATATAAATATATATATATATATTTATATATATCTATGTATAAAAAATAATTATTATTTTCATTAATATTTATATATATAATAAAAATAAAATAACTATTATTATCATTAAAAATATATATTTAATAAAAATATATTTTAAATATATTAAATTATTGTATAAATTGATAGTAATACATTATAAATAATAATAATAAATAATATGTATATATATTTATAAATAACATATAAATAATAATAATTAATAATAATTAATAAATCTAATACTTATACATACTTCATAATTATGAATTTTTTTTTTTTTAAAAAAAAAAAAAAAAAAAAAGAAATAAAAAAGTAATTATGACTAAACTTTTTTTTAACTATTTATTAAATTATAATATATTAATATTTTTTTATATAAATTTTTTTTCAATTATAAAATTTTATATTTTTTTTTTATTATTTATTTATTTATTTATTATATATTTATTTATTTATTATATATTTATTTATTTATTTATATATTATACAGTTAAATATTTTTATGATTTATTTTATATATAATATATATTTTTAAAATATATGTTTTTAGTTTCATATAGTTATAATAATAATAATAATAATAATAATAATAATAATAATAATAATAATAATAATAATAATAATAATAATAATAGTAATAATAATAATAATAATAATAATTATAATAAATAATAATAATGAAAATGCTTTACATTTAATTAATATAGTTTATTTTTAATTTCTTACTCGATGAGATATCTAATATATATATTATTTCTAGTTTTAATTTTAATTTATATATATATGTATATATAAAATTTCATGTAGTAATGTAGTTAGCAATAAAATATAAAAAGAAATATATATATTTAAATATTGTAATGGTTTATTAATCTTTTTTTTTTTTTTTTATTAAGTATAACCACTTTTTATTTTTATTTTTTTTTATTAAAAAAATCTATACATATATTATTTATTTCATAATTAGAGTGTTATAATTAATTTGATTTTTAATAAGAGTGTTATAATTAATTTGATACAATTAATTATAACACAAAATAAAAATTAATAATTTCAACAATGACTTTTATTAATACTGATAATTTTATTAATTAAATAATTATCTTTTTTTCTTTTTCTTTTCTATTACATATTCATTATTACATAATATTATTAAATTTGTTTTTCTTATTTTTATTTTATTTTAATTTTATTTTTTTATTTTTTCCTTTATTTATATTATTGAAATATATATATATATATAAAAAAAAAGAAAAAAAAAAGAAAAAAAAAAAAGAAATAAAAAGTATTATGATTAAAATTATTGATTGTTACAATAAATTTATTATTTAATTATTTAATTATTTAATTATTTAATTATTTATTATTTAATTATTTATTATTTATTATTTATTATTTATTATTTATTATTTATTATTTATTAGATATTTATTTATTATTTATTATTTATTATTTATTATTTATTATTTATTCAATTATTTAATTATTTAATATATAAATTTGTAATACATATAAAATTGTTTATTTTTTTTATTACATTACATTATATTAAATAAAAATGAAACAAATAAATACATATATAATGAATATAATATTAATATATTTATTAATAAAATAATTAATTAACAATAAAAAAAAAAACGTGTGTAATGTTTAAAAATTTTTTTTATGTTCAATAAATATAAATAAAATTATGATTTAATATTTATTTAATATTTATTTAATATTTATTTAATATTTATTTAATATTTATTTAATTATTTTAATATAATGTAATGAATATATATTAAATTTATTAATTCATTGATCTATTTATTTATTTTATTAAAATTCAAATTTACAAGTTGTTGTATTACCTTAAATCTCCCATATTATTAACCTTTATAACATTAATCATTTCTCTTTCCTATAGTTTTATCAACATTCTCTTAACACTTCAACTATAAAATATATAGAGATATAGATATGTGTATATTTTATGGATATATTAAATATTAATAATAATTAAAAAATTTAAAAAAAAAAAATTAAGAAAATAATTGTTTTATTATTTCTTTTTATTATTTTATTTCGATGATTATTATTGCTTCATTTTATTAATTAAAAAAAAATTATATCAAATTTTAAATTATATTAAAAGAATATTATTAACAATGTTTTTAAAGTATTAAAAAATAAATATTTAATAGTAAGAACGTTTTTTTATGATCTATGTCATTTTATTAATAATTATATATTTATCATCAATTCATAATTAATTATATAATATCAATAACTTTTCATTAATATTAATTTTTTTTCGATAATTATTATTTATATATAATTAAACAAAGTTTGATATAGAAAACAAATTTTTTTATTTAATATTTAAAGAAGATACAAAAAATAAAAAGGAAAAAAGGAAAAAGAAAAAAGAAAAAAGAAAAAAGAAAAAGAAAAATATATTATATATATTATATAATTAATAATTAAATAATTAAATAATTAATAATTTAAACTTTTTTTTTATTTTTTGTAATAAAAATAAAAAAACAAAAAAAAAAAAAAAATTATGAATATTATTAATATTAAATTAATTTGTAATATATTCATGTATATTCTTATATATTATCATCAATTGATTTAATTATTTTTTATATTATGAAGTTTGTTTCATATCTATAATTTAAATAGCATTCATTCAATTTGATTACTAATGAAATTACAAAAATTTTAATAGAAAAGAAAATTTTAAACATTTATCTAATTACTAATATATTTATTTACATATATACTTATTATTTATTTAATTACTTATTTATTTATTTATTTTAATATATATATATTTAAATATTTTTTTCCTTTTTTTTTTTTTTTTTTATTTTTTTTTTATTTTTTTTTTATTTTATTTTAAAATAAAGATAATTTGGATATACCAAAAAATTTTTTTAAATCTTTTTTTTTTTTTTTTTTTTTTTTATTATTATTATTTATTTTATTTTATATATATATGATTATCAATTTTATTATTTTATTATTATATTAAAATTAACTATATAGAATCTTATAAATTAATTACATTATATTTTGAATGTAGTTCTTTTATATTTTCATCATATAATTTTATTTAATTTTTTTTTTTTTAGATATATTTATTTTATTTTATTTTTAAAATTTGTTAAATCATTCTACTATTTACTTTTTACATTTTTTTTTTTTTTTCATATTACAATCAAAACATAATTCACTACACTACACTACACTTCATTTTTAAAAGATTTATTTAATAAAGAATATTTAATCACTTTATAAATAAATCAATTCAAAATAAACATAACAACCCTTTTAATAAATTAAACTAATACAATACAATACACAATACAATTCAATAGGTATTAATGCATTATTTTCTATTATTAATACTATTCAAAAATATAATATTATAGGGAAAAAAAAAATAAAAAATAAATAATCAATACTATTTTTTATAATAAATTAAGAAATAAAAACTGTATGAAGTAAAATAATTAGAAATATTTAATTAATTAAAAAAAAATAGAATCAAAAATAAAAATTAAAAAGTTCAAAATATAATAATATATTAATATAATATTAAAATATAATAATCAATAAATAAATAAATAAAATAAATATATAATAAAGAAAGCCTATTACTATGTGAATAGCTATTCTTTATTATATTGGATATTAAAAATAAAATAAAATAAAATAAAATAGAATGTGGAGAAATTCACAATAGCAACAGCGAAAGAAAAAACAATAATAGAAATTTTATCCTTCATATTAATATTAATTCAATAAAGGATAATATTTGTAATATAATTAAATGTAAATAAATAGAATAAAATAAAATAAATAAATAAATAAAAAAAAAAAAAAAAAAAAAAAAAAAAAAAAAAAAAAAAACTTAAATTAAAAAGAAATCTCAATTTTAAAAAATAACACTATAATCATATATTGATTTTTTTTTTTTTTTTTTTTTTATTCAAAGAAATAATAATAATAAATCAAAATAATAAGCAAAAACAAAAATAAAAACAAAATAATAAAAAAAAAAAAAAAAAAAAAAAAAAAAAAAAGACAATAATAAAACATAATATTTAATAAAATATAAATCAATATATATTATATATATTTTTTTTAAATTAAAATAAGAAAGAAATGGAAACATATTCTTCGGAAGAAATCAAATCAAAAAAATCAAATAAAGGTTTCTTTTCAAAGATATGGAAAGTAGGTTTTCAAATATAAGGCATAATTTTATATAATATATATTCATTAATATATTTACATATAAATATTAATAAAAAAAAAAAAACTAACAATTTTATGATTATTTGATTTTACAGCCCAAAGAAGAAAAAAAGAAACACCCAAAAATTGACAATGATATAGTTGATTTAGAAAAAGATGAAAATTTAGAAAAAGAAATTAAAGGACTTAACGAAAACTCAAATGATTTTAAAAAAATAAAATCTTTAGATATTTTAAATAATGATAATGAAATTGATGAAATTCAATTCTTAACAAAAAAAGTTGAATCTTTATTTGAAAGTGAAATGGATAATAGTGTCACTGAAGAAAATGATAAAATTAGAAATAGCGAATATTTATTAGATACCGAGGAACCTATTGAAAAATCTAAACCAATAGAAAGTAATTCCAATGATAAAACTAAACCAAATTACTCAGCAGATGATTTAATAAAAGAAACTGAGAAAAATAATAAGAAATCTGAAGATGAAAATGATAAAGATAACAATCCTAAGAAATCAAGGTTAACTTTATTAATTAATAATAGTTGTCCTGAATTAAAAAAAAATGGTTTAACCCCCGCTGAATTCGCTGAAAAACTTTATAATCTTGAAGAATCGGAATATGAAGGAAATCCAGTATCCTTAATTTTAACAGAAACGTAAGTTACTCATTCAAAAAAATAAAAAAATAAAAAAATAAAAAAATAAAAAAATAAAAAAATAAAAAAATAAAAAAATAGAAAAATAGAAATAAAATAAATAAAATAAAATAAAAAATTAAAGTTAACATCAATACTATTTAAAATAGAGATGTTGATTTATGATTAAAGGATAATTTAATATATCATATAAAAATTAATTTCATTAATAAAAGATTAAAACTTTCATTTTTTTTATATATATAAAAGCAAAATACATATATAATAATATTTTATTTATACTAATATTTTTTTATTATTATTTTTTAAAAAAAAAAAAAAAAAAAAAAAAAAAAAAAAAATTAATTAATAGTGATCAATATCATCAAGAAACATTAAAGCATTATATGAATAACTTCGAATTTAATAATGTAGAAATTGATGAAGCTTTAAGGTAATTAAAAAAAAAAAAAAAAAAAAAAAAAAAAAAAAAAAAAAAAAAAAAATTCGTTTTATTATAAGGATTATTTATTAATTTATTTTAATGAATAACATTAAATAACATTAAATAAATATTTATTTATTAATAATCGATAATTAATAAAAAAAACTTTTTTCTTTTTTTTTTTTTTTTTTTTTATCTTTTGGAATCACTGTTCTATTTATAATTACTTTCAATCATATTTATAGAATACTTTGTAAAAAATTGGTTATTACTGGTGAAACTCAACAAATTGATAGAATATTAACTCAATTTTCAAAACATTATTTTGAAAATAATACTCATCGCCATGATCTATTTCTAAATGAAGGTAATACTATAGTTGAATAAAAATAAAGATAGTGATAATAATAATAATATATGATTTTATTATTAAACAAATTTGTTTAATTTTTTTTTTTTTTAAAAAAAAAAAAAGTAATATTACTAATTAAATACTAACTAAATTTATGATTATTATTATTATTATTATTATTATTATTATTATTATTATTATTATTATTATTATTATTATTATTATTATTATTATTATTATATTTAGATGTGACACACTCTATCGTTTATTCTCTTGTACTTTTAAATACTGATTTACATATTGTTTATAATGATAATCCAAATAAGAAAATGACAAAAAAAGAATTTTTAAAAAATACAATGACTTTATTAGAATCTATGACAAATGAACCATTTTCATCACAATCAAAAATAAACAGTGCTAATATACCCAATTCAAATAGAAGAAGCTATTTTGGTACACCAAATACTACTTCACCAAAACCATCTGTATCGAAGACTTTACCACGTAATTTCGTAATTGAAAACAGGGAAGTTAAACAAAAGAAATGGAAAAAACAAATGGAACAACTTTTAAGTGATTTATATAATTCTATTAAAAATAAAAGAATTCTTCAGAAAGTTGCTCAACAAGAAAATGAATCAAGTTCAACTCAATCATTAGATGTACCAGTGAGTAGTAGCACTGATACAGCTAATACTAATAAAATTCAAACATTATTTGGAAGTGAAAAGAGTAGTTCATCACCATTCTCTTCAATGAAAAATTTAATTTCAAAAAGTACTAGTCGAAAAATTAAAGATAAAAATAGTAATAATTTAAATTTAGATTCTACTAGTTATAATTCTTTCAATGATAGATCATTTAATAATAATAATGAAAAAGGTAATTTTGTAATTGTACAGAAAGGTGCATTAAATCGTAAACATTATATGGAACAAGGTAAACAACGTGCTAAAGATAGGCGTTGGGCAAAAGCTCATTGTGCCTTATGTATTGATCAATCAGGATCTTCTAATGGTGTATGTGAATTAAGAATATGGATAGATAGCGCTTCATCAAAAAAGAAAAATTCAGCAAATAAAGAAATAGTTGATGTATTTGAGATTGCTGCCAGTGAACCAGATATTGAAATTCAAAATCTTCCATATTACAGTACTAACTATCAAGAAGTCCTTCCTATTACACATAGTGTAACTAAT
>JACVTC010000040.1:402500-440000 GCA_016946835.1 Neocallimastix lanati (nom. inval.) | reverse complement strand
AAATAAATTATATATTTATTAAAAATTTATATTTTCACTAGTGTCATTCCTAGATAATAAGATATATTTTTAATTAAATAAAAAAAAAAGATAAAATAAAATAAAATAAATAGTTGAAATATAAATATGAAGTATGAATTAAATAAAATAAAATAAATAGTAGAAATATAAATGTAAAGTATAGATTAAATAAAGTAAAATAAAATAAAATATTAGAAATAAAGTTCAATATATGAATATTATTCTTGTTATTAAACATATATAAATTTTATGTATATAAATGCTATAAAATATTAAGAAATCAATTATTATATAAATTGTGATATAATTAAAATTTATGTAGTAAAAATATATAAAAAATATTAAATAATAATTAAAAAATAGTTAACTATAATAATAAATAAACAATAAAATATTAATAAAAATAATAAATAAAATTTGAGATTACAAAAACTTAAAGTGTTTATTCTAACATAAAATAAAAATAAAAATAAAAAATATTATATTAATAAAAATTAATAAAAAGGTAGACAAAACTAATTTTGTTTAAAATCATTAATTAAAGAATTATCAATTTAAACTGTAAAAATTATTATTTATAAATATTTATTTTTATTTTTAATTTTATTTTAATTTTAATTTTAATTTTTATTTTTTATTTTTTTTTTTTATTAATTAACCAATAATAATTATTTAGAAGCGGTCTGAAAAATAATGTCTTAATTATTAATATATAAAATTTTCCTAAGATTAATAATAATTTTTAGTTAATTGTTTATAATTTTTAATTGTTTATAATAACAATATAAATAAAAATAATGATAATAAAAATTTACAGTAAATTATATGATATAAATAATGATAAAATTAATGATTAAAATAATAAAGATTATAATAATAATAAAAATTATTATTATTATAATTTGATAATAAAAAATTGATAATGTTATTATGATATAATAAATAAATAATAAATAATAAATAATAAATAATAAATAATAAATAATAAATAATAAATAATAAATAATAAATAATAAATAATAAATAATAAATAATAAATAATAAATAATAAATAATAAATAATAAATAATAAATAATAAATATAAATAATTGAATAATAAATAATAAATAATAAATAATAAATAATAATTGAATAATAAATAATAATTAATAATTAATAAATAAAATAATAAATAATAAATAATAAATAATAAATAATAAATAATAAATAATAAATAATAAATAATAAATAATAAATAATAAATAATAAATAATAAATAATAAATAATAAATAATAAATAATAAATAATAAATAATAAATAATAAATAATAAATAATAAATAATAAATAATAAATAATAAATAATAAATAATAAATAATAAATAATAAATAATAATAAATAATAAATAATAAATAATAAATAATAAATAATAAATAATAAATAATAAATAATAAATAATAAATAATAAATAATAAATAATAAATAATAAATAATAAATAATAAATAATAAATAATAAATAATAAATAATAAATAATAAATAATTGAATAATAAATAATAAATAATAAATAATAAATAATTGAATAATAAAATAATAAATAACAATTATAAAGTAATAAAATAGATAATAAAGTTTTGAATTTTTTATATCTACGTTCATTTAGAAATATCATTTTAAATATATAAAAAGATGAAAAAAAGTATATTATTCTTTTTCTTTTCTATTGAGGAATATAATATAATATATTTTAATAAAACGATCTTCTTAGTGAAGTAATTAAACCTGAAACAAATATTAAAAAAAAAAATAAAGAAAATATTAAATAATAAAAATATAATAAAATTAAAATTAAAAGCCGTTTAACATCGATTAAAAAGAAATTTAAGATTAAAAAAATATATTATAATAGTAACCAATAAAAATATAAAATAAAGCGATAAAATAAAAATAAATAATAAATAATAATAACATAATTAATAAAAATAAATTATTAATAATAAATAATAATTAATAATAAATAATAATTAATAGTTATAATAATTAATAATTAATAGTTATAATAATTAATAATTAATAGTTATAATAATTAATAATTAATAGTTATAATAATTAATAGATATAATAATTAATATTAATTGAATAGTTCAATTGGTTAATATAAAATAATTATTTTATGAATTGAAAGAGTAACTATTGGATTATCTTTTAAAAAAATGGAAAAAATGGAAAAAAAAAAAAAAAAATTAATTCATTTATTAATTTTAATCATTTTTTTCTTTATTTTAATTTTTTATATTAAATTTTAATAAATTTTTTTCAATTTTTTTTCATTTTTCCCTTTTCAATAATTTAATTTTCAATAATTTAATTTTACTTAAAAAGGAAAAAAAATTTTTTAAAAGTTAAAACAAAAATAAAAAATTACAACAACAGAAAACGAAACAAAAACAAAAAAAAATAAAAAAATAAAAACAAAAAAAATAATATTAATATTAAAAAATAAAAAAAAAAAAAAAAAAAGAAGAAAAGAAATTAATTTAAATCAACAAATAATAATGATGATGAAATATTAAAAATTAAAATATTAAAAATAAAAATATTTAAATCTATCTACACACCATCTATCTATATGAAATAAAGTCTCCTTTTTATAATTTTATTTAGTTTAACTTTGAATATTACTTTTCATTTCATAATGACTTATCCTTATTAAATAACAATAGTTAAAGTGTAGAATTAATTAATAATATTTATTATTGAATTATGGAATATTTTTAATTATATTTTTTTAAAATAATAATAATAAAAAAAAAGATTGTCTTTTTTTTTTTATTATTATTATTTTTAGAATTAAAATAAAAATTAAAGACAATTAAATTTAATTCATTCATAATTCAAACATCTTAAAAAAGTGTTTATCAGATTCTATAGTATGTGAGTTTTTTTTTTTTTTTTTTTTTTATGGAATTTTATTTTTTTTGATCTTTTATTCATAGGATATAAAGTTAAAGATAATACATAAATTTTTTTTTTATTATTTTATTTTTATTTTTTATTTATTATATAAATCTCATAATTTCACAATAGTATTATCTTATTTATATTTAAATAAATATTTAATTATATATATATATTTTAATACATATTTATTATATAAAGATTTTTGACATAATATTTTATTTGTTAATTTATCACTGATTACTATTATTATTTAATGAACATTAACCCTATTCACTTGTTTATAATATATATGTTATTTATCGATTTATGATTAGTTTTAATTATTTGTTCTTATTTATTAATTCATATTCACTGTTCAATTATTTGTTTTATTAATTATGAATTATTTGTTCTTTTTTTTTTTATTATTACAGCGTATAATTTATAATTATTAAAGTTATGCTATCATACTTTTAATTCTATTTCTATTCTATAAAAAAAAAAGAAGACAGCCATAATTTCTGTTTATTTAAAACTTTTTTCTTAACTGGAAATTTTTATAAATTAAATAATGAAAATTTATTTTTTTTTAAAATTTTAAATAATAAAAATATATAAAAAAAAATTTTCATTTATTATTAAATAATAATAATAATAATAATAATAATAATAATAATAATAATAATAATAATAATAATAATAATAATAATAATAATAATAATAATAATAATAATAATAATAATAATAATAATAATAATAATAATAATAATAATAATAATAATAATAATAATAATAATAATAATAATAATAATAATAATAATAATAATAATAATAATAATAATAATAATAATAATAATAATAATAATAATAATAATAATAATAATAATAATAATAATAATAATAATAATAATAATAATAATAATAATAATAATAATAATAATAATAATAATAATAATAATAATAATAATAATAATAATAATAATAATAATAATAATAATAATAATAATAATAATAATAATAATAATAATAATAATAATAAAAATTTTGAAGTTTTGAGAATGACCCTTCATTTGTTTGATTAAAAAAAATATTGAATCAGTAAGAAGAAATAAAAAATTAAATAATAAATCAATATATTTATAATATATTATTTTATCATATTGTTAATACTACAATATATATTGTAAATATATTGTAAATATATTATACTATTTTAATATATTATACTAATGTTTATTTGTAAACATTTTAATTTTTTTTTTATATTTTTCTAATGAATAAACTAAAAAAAAAAAAAAATGAAATTAAAATTAAATAATAATTTATAAAAAAAGTCTTATGATGTTCTCTTTATTAAAAATAAAATAAAAAGGAAAAGAAAAAGCAAAAGACTATATTAGTATATAACCATAGAAATAGGATAAAATAATTATTTATCTTTTAATAATAACCTAAATAATATATTAATTTTTTTTCTTTAATAATAAAGATTAGGATTAAAACTATTATTGATAATAATAAATAAAAGTAGATATAAAAAAACTCAATTTAAAATTTTTATTTTTTTTTTTTTTAAACAATGAATTTGATAAATATTTAAATATAAAATATTATTTTATTTTATTTTATTTTAATTGTTTTTTTTTTTAATTATTACTATATAAAAAAATTAATTAATAATTAGACTTATCTGATAATGGCAAATTAAAAAAAAAAAAAAAAAAAAAAAAAAAAAAGTTTAAGAAATCAAGAGATTAACAAATAGTTAGAGGTGAGTAGTAGTTGTAAACTAATATTATTTAATGAAATAAAGTTAAATGTTTAAAAAATTTGATAATAATTTTTGATATTAAATCATATTTGAATAAATTTTAATATTACCATTTTATACTATAATAATATTGGTTTAAAAAGAAAAAAATAATAAATAATTAAATAATTATTAAATAAAAATAATAAAATTAAAATTATAAAGTTAAAATAATAAAATTAATATTATAAAATAAAAAAAATTATATAATAAAAAAAAAAAAAAAAAAAAAAACTCCAATAGAACCAAATAAAATATATATATATATATATTAAAAAGTTTAAAAATTATAAAATAAAATAATGAATAAGAATATTTTTTATTAAGAAAAATATTTTTATTAATTTCAATAAATTGATATTAATATGTAACAAATAAGCAATCGCATTTGTAAATTAAGGTAATTTCATCGGGATAAAAGCAGAATAACAACTAATTATAATAAAATAAAATTATTTTTAATAATAATAAAATAAAATATAAAGATATTTAATAATAAATAATGAATTATTTAAAAGTAAAAATAAAAAAAAAAAAAAAAAGATATTAATAATAAGAATAATATTGGAAATGTCATATTAAAATTAATATATACAAATATGATGTAATTTTATCTTGAATTTTAATTGTTAATGCTTTAAAATATTGTTAATATTTTAAAAAATAAAAAAAAAAAATAAAAATAAAAAAAAAAAAATTGAAAATTAAATTATTAAAATATTAAATAATAATATGTTATTCTCTAACTTTATTATTTATTTATTTATTTATTTATTTATTTTACAATTTTAAAATTTACTCTAATAAATTAAATTCAATTACTAAACAATGGACATTAATAATATTAAATAATAATTATTTAATTATTTTATATATATAATTTACTAATAATACGAAATGAAAAATGAAAAAGAGTTTATTAGATATATTTCAAAGATATGAAAAAAAAAAAAAAAAAAAAAGACATTATTTATTTTTTTATTTCATATAAAATAAAATTACTATTAAAAATAATTAATGGAATTAAACTAATTAATAGATATCGATTTTAATTATTTGTTATTAATATTATTCTATTTTATTTTACATATATATATATATTTTTGTTATTGAAATTTACTTTTTTTTCTTTATTTAAAAAAAAAAAAAGATATATTTTATAAATATTTTGATGTTTATATAATGAAAGATTATCATTTCTATTATATTCCAATTACACAATTAACATTTTGATATTATCATTGATAAATGTTATCTTCTTAGTATATATTTTTTATTTTTTTTTTTTTTATCTATAAAAAGTTTTGATAAAAAAAAAATCAGTTAATTATAAACATTTATACATATTAATATTTTTTATACTAAAAATTGAATATTAACTATTTAGATAAGTTAAAATGATAACTATAAGAAGAAATTTTTCTTAAATTATATATATGTATATTATAAAAAAAAAAAAAAAAAAGTAAATTTAGCATCAAAAAATGTAATAAAATAAAATAAAATAAAATAAAAAAATAAAATATTATAATTTTTAAAATTTAACATAAAATAAACTTTTTTTTAAAAAAAAAATATATATATATATATATATATATTATTATTATTATTATTATATATAATAACTACGTAATATTAGTATGTCATGCTTTAAATTTTTATGATCTTATCATATATATATATATTTTTTTTTATAATACTTTTGAACGTATTAAAAATAACGCACTATGGAATATATTAACTAATAAAGTTTATTTAATATATAATTCATTTAAAATAAAATTTTTAACTAATATTAAATTAATTAAAAAAAAACCAAAATAATAATAATGCTAATAATACTAAAAATATGAAATAATAATTAAATGATAAATCTTTTTTTTTTTTTTTTAAACAACTCATTTTTATCTAATATAGGAGTAAAAATTATAATAATTTTAAATATTAATAATATTATTAATATTACGTAACAACTTTTGATATAATATTAATAATACAAAAAAGTATAAAATGAAGACAAAAAATCTTTTTTTTTTTTTTTTTTTTTTATCTTTACTTAAGTAAGTATTATTAATTTAATAATTAATAAGTATTTCTTATCAAAACAATTTAAAAAAGAAAACTAAATTCAAAAGAATAAATGAAGAATTTATCAATTTTATTAAAAGTATTTTTTGTACAAGATAAGAGACTTGTAAATAACTATATCTATACCTATACGTGAACTAATAATTATTTGGGAATAATACTACATTTGAAAAATACGAATACAAAAATAAAATAAAATAAAATATTTAAAATTAATATTAAATAATATAAAATAAAGTTATAATAGAAAATTGTATTAAAAACTGCTGTAACCTCAAATCATTAAGAAGAAGGATATTGCAAAATAAAAAAATTTTTATATTTTTTTTTTTTTTTTTTTTTGGAATAACTTATATACAAAATGCCTTTATTATCGGTTGGTCTTAATGAAAATATTTCGTCAAAGAATTTATTAAAGAGTAAGAGACATGTTACTTTTAATAATTCTATAACTACTATAACTACTCATGACAATGAGGTCTATGATAGAACTAGTATCTATGTTAGACCATTAAAATATAATGATATCGTAGAATTAAATATGTTTATTCAGGAAATGCAAAGAGAATACCTTAGACTTCACAATATGGATAAGGTTCAAATAAATGGAAGACCTTAAATAAATAAATAAAAAAAAAAATTGTTTTTGGTCTTCATTTTTATACTTTTTCGTATTATTAATATATAATATCAAAAGTTATTAAATGATATTAATAATATTATATTAATATCAAAAATTAATTTTTGAAAATTTGAATTTTCTATAATTAATCATACCTATCATTCTGTTTAAAAATGAAGATCTAATTGTATATATTTTTATTTATTTATAAATAATTAGTAAATGTAAATAACTATTATAAAAAGAAAAAAAAAAGTTTAATAATGAATATATTATTTATTATTAAATCTTTTTTTTATTTTTTTGTTTTTTTTTTTTTTAATTAAAAATATTACTTTTAATATATAGATAGAATTTAAGAAAAAAAAAATTAAAATATTAGGATATATTGACTATTTATTAAAAAATTTTTTTTTTTTTATTCTTTATTTTTATTATTAATATCGTAATTTCATATCAGTAAAAAAAAAAAAAAAAAAAAAAAAAAAAAAAAAAAAAAAAAAAAAAAAAAAAAGATTAAAGTTTAATAAAATTATTAAATATAATTAATAAAAAAAAAATTAGTAATATTAATACTAATTATTATTTAGAACATATGAATTTAATAATTTGATATAAAAATTTTGTGTTACACACTTTACATAATTTTTCTTTAATATATATATATATATATATATTTTTTTTTTTTGTTAATAAGTAAAAGTTTAAATATTTATAGAATATGTTTTACTTTTACCTTAAAATTTATATTTTTTTTAAAAAAAAATTAAAAAAAAAAAAAAAAAGAAAAAAAAATTTTAAAATTTAATTAATACTCAAAACTTTTTTAAATTTCAAAAATAAAAAAAAAAAAAAACTTTTAAAGGCGTTAATTACCAATTAATATTATTTTATTTTATTTATTATTTTACTATAAGTGATATGGAATTAAAAAAAAAAAAAAAAAATATAATTTTTAAATTCAAAAATAAAACTTTAAATGAGTCAAGGATCATATAGTATACATACATACACGCCAAAAATTTTTTTTTTATGCATTAAATTTTTTATGATGAATTAATCTTTTTTATTTTATTTTATTTTATTTTATTTTATTTTTTATTATTTTTTATTATTTTACTTAATCTTTTACCTACATTTTGTTTTTTATCTTTAAATTATATAATGTATTTTCTTTTTAAAAAAAAAAAAAAAAAAAAAAAAAAAAAAAAAAAAAAAAAAAAAAAAGTTAATATACATAAAAATTAAATCATCTATTTAATAAAGCATTGAAAATGTATTCTCTTCCTAGTCAAAAAAAAAAAAAAAAAAAAAAAAAAAAATTTAAATGGAGTCAAATAAATAATTAATATGAATCAAGCATAATGTATGTTTAATAAAGATATATATATATATTTTATTTATTTATTTATTTATTTATTTATTTATTTATTTATTTCAGTTCGTATTTTTATTTTTTTTTTTTCTATCAGTATATTCCCCAATGATATGAACTGCTTCTGTGAAGTTTTACAAGTTAAATCGTTTACAAAATGGAGTAAATCTAACTGTATTATAAAGGATCTTATTAAATCTATTCCCAAAATGCATTATTATTCCTGGACTAAAGAATCTAGAACTTTGTACAAAAAAAAAAAAAAAAAATATAAATGTGTAAAGTATGACGATATTTTAGAACGTTACTGGAAATTTCAAAATTTCAAGGTATCAAAGGTCAAAATTACAATAGTAACAAGTTCTCAAATAATAAAGCTATAATTATGCTTAGCTTAAAATATCCCCAATTCAACTTAGGGCTTTCGTGGATTATACGTTTATGTTGTTGCTATAAATACAATACTACTATTGCTATTAGAATGGGTAGAGTTTCAGAAGGTTGTCCCAAGACTTGCCCCTGTTGTGGCGAAAGGAAATCAATCTTTTGATCATTGGATTTTTAAATGCAATGCTCTTGTATCTTTTAGATGGAATTCTTTAAATTTCATCGATGATCTCTATGTTTCGTTCATCAAGAAGATTAGAGGAATGTTTAATCCTCTTTCTTCCTATGACACTATTTCTGATTTTGAAGATTATATCAATCAATATATATACTTGTTCCTTCTTGGTGGAACTTTAGCTTTAAATGAGCTACTTTTCGATAGAGGGGAACAGAGACAATTAAAATGAACTACTTTTCAAAGGTTCATCTGAGTCACCTGTTCCAAAAATTATGGGCTTAGAGATAGCGCAATACTTATCATAAGTAGTTCGTTTGAGCTATTATTTGATAGGTATTCCAAAATACCAAACTTAACCAAGAGTGTCGAAGTCCTACTGATTAAGACATAATGATAATACAGGACCATCATTTATTTCAATGAAGGGTGAGTCTCGCCTTAGTAGTTCAATAAATGATGAATCCGGAGAGCGTTTAATGGACACCACACTATCTATTTTAAAGATGTTACTCCTAGGTTTTATTATTTTTTTTTTATTTGTTAGGAAGGGAAAATTTCTGCATAGTACAACTTGCCGAAGTACCATAGTATTTTTAAGCTTTTTTTTATTTTTAATTTTTTTTAAACTTTTATTTTTATTTTTAATTTCAAATGTACTTTTCACCTACATGTATGTTTTATAATAAAATTAATAAATTTATAGAAGTGTATTCTTCCCTGTCTAAAAAAAAAAAAAAAGATGTTACTTTCTTTGTTTCATTATTTTTTAGATTTAAATGGTGATCATGTTACTACTCATAGTATACATCACACTGAAATTTTTTTTTTTACTTTATAACTTATTTTTATTCTTATAATTAATTAATTTTCTATTAATTAACATATATATATATATATTTTAATTTTAATTTTCATTATTTTTTTATTTTACTTAATCTTTTATATTTATTTTATTTTTTATCTTTAAATTATATGATGTATTTTGTTTTTAAAAAAATGTTAATACATAAAAATATAGTTATCTATTTAATAAAGCGTTGGAAGTGTATTCTCTACCTAGTCTAAAAAAAACTATGCATATAAGTATATACAAGAGAGCGAAATAGCATCTATACTATTTATTTATAATGTCAATATAACTATTTTATGTATTAATTATTTATATAATAATAATAATAATAATAATAATAATAATAATAATAATAATAATAATAATAATAATAATAATAATAATAATAATTTATTATAAATTTTTATAGTTTTGTTCTTTTGTGAATAATTTTAAAATAATCGTTTTAAATAAATAAATTTTATTTAATTTTTTTTTTTTTTTAAAAAAATATAATAAAATAATTATTATAAAAAAAAATACAATAGATAAATAAAAAAAAATTATAAATAAAAAAAAATTAAATATATTTAATTGTTTTTTATTATAAATTACACTTGAACTTCATCGATTTTGTTTAAAAAAAAAAAAAAATAGGTTCACTACACTATTTTTTTACCAAATTTTATAAAACTATTTAAAATATTTTTGTAAAAAAAATTTTTTTTAATTATTCTACTGTGACATAACTAATTATTTAATAATTTGATATAAAAATTAAAAATAAAATTAATAAAGTTAATTTTATTTTGTGGATAAATTAATATCAAGAATTAGAGTAGTCATTTAGAATTAAATATAATAATTTTTTTTTAGAAAAAAAATATATATATATATATATATATATATTTATTTATATATATTGAATTATACATAGATTTAAATCATAAATTTTAAATTTAAAAACTAATATATTATATATTTATTTATTTATTTATTTATTTATTCCCTTAGAATTATATCATCAAACCAACCACGAAGAGGAATATTTTTAAGAGGAAAAAAAGTAATTTAATTCTTATGATACCAAGGATAAAAAATAGATAATACAGTGTTCATTCAACTCACCCCCAACTAAGAAAAAACATATAATTCGAGAGATTAACTTTTCATATAGGTTTGTTGTGTGAAGAACAATTATTAGCTATTTGGATTAAATTTTATTTCAATTTATCTTTATTAATACTTTAATATTATTTACAACTCCTATTAATTATTTTTATTTTTATTTTATTTTATTTTATTTTATTTTATTTTATTTTATTATTTTATTTTATTTTATTTTATTTTATTTTATTTTATTTTATTTTATTTTATTTTATTTTATTTTATTTTATTTTATTTTATTTTATTTTATTTTATTTTATTTTATTTTATTTTATTTTATTTTATTTTATTTTATTTTATTTTATTTTATTTTATTTTATTTTATTTTATTTTATTTTATTTTATTTTATTTTATTTTATTTTATTTTATTTTATTTTATTTTATTTTATTTTATTTTATTTTATTTTATTTTATTTTATTTTATTTTATTTTATTTTATTTTATTTTATTTTATTTTATTTTATTTTATTTTATTTTATTTTATTTTATTTTATTTTATTTTATTTTATTTTATTTTATTTTATTTTATTTTATTTTATTTTATTTTATTTTATTTTATTTTATTTTATTTTATTTTATTTTATTTTATTTTATTTTATTTTATTTTATTTTATTTTATTTTATTTTATTTTATTTTATTTTATTTTATTTTATTTTATTCAATCTGTAATTTATATCCATATTCTACTATTTATTTTATTTTATTTTATTTTATTTTATTTTATTAAATCTGTGCTTTATATTCATATTTCTACTATTTATTTTTATTTTATTTTATTTTATTTTATTTTATTTTATTTTATTTTATTTTATTAAATCTGTGCTTTATATTCATATTTCTACTATTTATTTTTATTTTATTTTATTTTATTTTATTTTATTTTATTTTATTTTATTTTATTAAATCTGTGCTTTATATTCATATTTCTACTATTTATTTTTATTTTATTTTATTTTATTTTATTTTATTTTATTTTATTTTATTTTATTAAATCTGTGCTTTATATTCATATTTCTACTATTTATTTTTATTTTATTTTATTTTATTTTATTTTATTTTATTTTATTTTATTTTATTAAATCTGTGCTTTATATTCATATTTCTACTATTTATTTTTATTTTATTTTATTTTATTTTATTTTATTTTATTTTATTTTATTTTATTAAATCTGTGCTTTATATTCATATTTCTACTATTTATTTTTATTTTATTTTATTTTATTTTATTTTATTTTATTTTATTAAATCTGTGCTTTATATTCATATTTCTACTATTTATTTTTATTTTATTTTATTTTATTTAATTTTATTTTATTTTATTTTATTTTATTTTATTTTATTTTATTTTATTTTATTTTATTTTATTTTATTTTATTTTATTTTATTTTATTTTATTTTATTTTATTTTATTTTATTTTATTTTATTTTATTTTATTTTATTTTATTTTATTTTATTTTATTTTATTTTATTTTATTTTATTTTATTTTATTTTATTTTATTTTATTTTATTTTATTTTATTTTATTTTATTTTATTTTATTTTATTTTATTTTATTTTATTTTATTTTATTTTATTTTATTTTATTCAATCTGTACTTCACATTTATATTTCAACTATTTATTTATTTTATTCAATCTGTACTTTACATTTATATTTCAACTATTTATTTATTTTATTCAATCTGTACTTTACATTTATATTTCAACTATTTATTTATTTTATTCAATCTGTACTTTACATTTATATTTCAACTATTTAGTTTATTTTATTTCATTCTATACTTTATATCTATTTTATTTTATTTTATTTGTAAATAAGTAAATTACATTCAAGAATCATTTAAAAAGAAAATTGAAAAAAAAAAAAAAAACAATAGATTTTAATATGAAAAGTAAATTCAATTATTTAAACGTAAAAATAAATTAAATTAGCCAAAACTACCAAATATTACAATAAAATATCAATAAAATATATTTTAATGTGTATATGGAAATAAATATATATATATAATAAAACAAAAATGTTAATTATTAATAATAATATATTTTATGATATTTCCATTTCAAATACCGATGCCTCACTTCTTTTTTTTTTTTTTTTCTTTTTTTTTTCTGTAGTGAATTTTACCATGTTTTAGATAGATTATTTATAAATGTTTATATTATTTATTATTATTTTTTTTTTTTTTTTTTTTTTTTTTTTTTTGGTTTGCTTTAAATATGCTCTATTTACAAAATTCCATTATCTTTTAAAGAATTCTAATATATAAAATAAAATAATACAATATATATTATTAATTTTATTATTTATTTATTTATTTATTTAAGACTAAATATAAAATTTTATTAAATATATTTAACAACAGTACAATGAATTATATTATTTACCTGTACAATGGTGGTAAATACTGAGAAAAATACATGTTTTATCTGAAATAATTATTAATATTATTTAAATAATTGACTTATTAGTATTATATTAGTATTATTAATTATTTATTATTTATTAAACCATTCATTTTAATTATATAATTATATTATTTTCATATTCACAACTATCTATTATCATATATAAACACATAAAAAAAAAATTGAACAAAATACTAACATTTTTGATATTGGTAGCTTGAGTTAAACTGTATAAATATTTTATTTATTTATTTATTTATTTTTAGTTTTTATTTTAATTTTTATTTTTATTTTTATTTTTATTTAATCATATATGTATAATTAATATTAATTTTAAATTATAAAAATTAAAAAAAAATATATATATATAAATTAAAATTAAGCATTATTATAATAATCTATTCCCATTTATACATTAATATAATATATTTGGATAATATATATTTTAGAAAAAAAAAAAAAAAAAAAAAAAAAAAAAAAAAAAAAAAAAAAAACTTACTGAGGGTATATAGATAATTTTGCATTATTTTTTTGTAAGAATTTATCTCTTAGAAATGTTGCAGCTTTCTTAGGTTCTTTTTCACCTATTAATTTATATAAATATATATATATATATTATTTATAATACAATATTAATATTGGTATATACACTCATTAATTATACATATAAGTATTAATATCAGCATTCTATCATACATTTTTATTTACCTGAATAATCAGGGAAAAACTTTTCTAGAGGCTATTATTATTTAATTATATAAAAATATAAAAATACATAAAATATTTTTTTTTTTTTTTTTTTTTTTTGGAATATTTAAATATTATATTATATATATATATATATATATAAATTGTTTATTTTAATATCAAATTAATATATTTATTATATTAAAATTTATAATAATAAATTATAAAAAAAAAAAAAATAAAATAAAATAAAAAAAAACATAAATTCTTACAATTTTCTTTAGCTTTTCAGCAAATAAATCATATTTATTTAAGAAAAGAATTATAGATGTTCTAATAAACCATCTACTATTTACAATTGAATCAAAAAGCATTAGACTCTCTACCATACGATTCTAAATATATATATATATATATTGCATAAAAAAAAATAAATAATATACAATATAAACATATCATTATTTAAACAGTTAAAATATAGGTATACGGATTTAGTAGATTATATTTTTTATGATAATAATCATAAAATCATAAAATAAAATAAAATAAAAAAAATAAAAATAAAAATAACTATGATACATAATATATATTTTTATAAATAAATTAATTTACCTGACTACCATCTTCAATTAATGATTGATCATATTCTGATAGTGCAACACAAAATATAATTGATGTAACTGCTTCAAAATAACTAATCTATAAAATTTTCATATTAATATAAAAATAATAATATTATTATTATTATTATTATTATTGTTGTTGTTGTTGTTGTTGTTGTTGTATTATTAATTATTATCATTATTTCATAAAAAAATAAAATATAAAAAAATAAAAAATAAAAAAAAATAAAAAATAAAAAAATAAAAAACTTAATAATATTTCTAATTTTAAATTAATAATATTTATTTACCCATTTTCTTCTCTCGGATCTTTGCCCTCCTACATCAAATAAACTATTTTTATATAAAAAAAAATTTCATTATTATATTAATATTATTTATTAATTATTAGTCGTACTAATAAAAAAAAAATTAAAACAGTAATAATAATTAAAATTAACACAAACAAAACAAAACATTAAATGATATAAAATTTATAATTATTTCTTAATTTTTTTTTTTAATTTATATATTCAATTCATTAAAATATATATATATATATATATATGTGAGTGTGTGTATATGGAAGAATAATAATAATTACTGTATATATAGTTCTTCATATGTAAAATATATTTCATCTATACCGGTTGTTTTACATCTAGAATGCAATATATCTTGCTCTGTAGGTGAATAATCTTTTTCACCAATTCTTAATACATTATCAAAAAAACTTTTTTTTTTTTTTTTTTAATTTTTCAATTGATTAATTGAATTATTGAAATAAATAAATATATAAAAAATTATATGATAATAATAATTAGAATCAATTATTCGGGTTAATAAAATTAATTATTTATAATAATATTTGTGGTAGTAATTATAATAATAAATTTATTAATTAAATAATTAATTAATTATTTATTCATTTATTATTTATTCATTCATTCATTTACTTATTTATAAATGTATATAATTATAAAAAAATAAAAATTAAAATAAAAGAAATTGAAATTTTTACTATTTAGTTGAATCGATTAAATAGTAATCTTGAGGATTTTCATAACAATAATTCATAATTTTTGCTATATTTGGATCTGTTACAATAGAATTTATATCAATAGCTAGCTCTTTAGATACTTTACATAGACATATAATAGCTTCTTTATCGTTATCTAGTCTTTCAATAATTTCCTTTTTTTTTTTTTTTTTTTTTTTTATTATTATTATTAATTGAAAATAATAATAATAATAATAATAATAATATAATAATAATATTAATATTAATAATAATAATAAATTAAATTAAATATAATTAAAGAAATTTTTTAATTTTTATATTTAAAAAAAAAAAAAATTATGGATATATACTAGATTTTCTGAATTTTCAACTAATTTATCAATTTTATTAAATTTCACCAGAGCTCTTCCATATTCTAACATTTGAAAAAAACAATCTAATACATTTCGGTATATTGTTGTTTTATATTCTTCTAGTTCACTTTGTTTATAACCATTTTGATTAATAAATTTTAATTGTTTAAATATTGTTGATTTTCCTGATTCACCAGAGCCTTTATTTATTTATTAGTATAATTATTGTTTATTATTATTTTATGGTTTGTAATTATTATTAATTAATAATTATTAATTTATTATTACTATTATTATTATTATTATTAAACATTGTATAAAACTGACCAAGTAACAGTATTTTACATTCATTTTTCTTCCTTTGCTTCTCTCTCGGAATTTCTTTATCAATTTTATTTGATTTAAGGTTTTTTTCCTTTACCTCTTTGGATCCAAAACATCCAAATAATTGTCTAAAACACACCTATATAAGTAAGAATAATATATAATTAATATTAATATTATAATATTTAAAAGATAAAACAATATTGATATATATTTAATAAAAAAAAAAGAAGTCACAAAAAAATGTAATATATATTGACAAAAACGATATGGAATATATTGAATTAAAACTTACTTTACATTAATAAATTTAATTAATTATTAACAAAATTTTTTCATTATTTTAATTTTATAAAAAGAATAATAAATAAATAAAAAAAAAAAAAAAAAAAAAAAAAAAAAGTATTTAGTACAAATTTTTATCTATTATTTATTTTTATATTTATAGTAATATAAAGTAATAATAATAATAATAATAATAATAATAAAAAGTATATATATATATAACTATACTTTTGGTATTATGTTTATTATGATTCAAGTTATTAATTAAATTAAATGTATTATTGTAAAAAAAAATCTAATAGTTATTTATTATTTTATTTGTCGTTTAATATTAAAAAAAAAAAGGATAGTGATAATTATTCCAATGTTTAAAAATTTATTGAAGGAGGAAAAAAAATTAAATAGTCTATAAAAAAAAAATTTTTTTTTTGTGATATACTATTTTATTTTTTTTTTTTTTGTTTTTTTTTTTGTTTTTTTTTTGTTATTTTTTTTTTTTTTATTTCTTTTTTGTTAGTTGTTTTTTTTTTTTTGTTGTTGTTGTTGTTTTATAGAATTCCAGTTTTTTTATGAAAAATTAATGTTATGAAGTAAATTAATATATTTATATATAATAGTAATTCTTAAAAAATAATTTTTTTTTTTTTTTTTTTTAGTATTATTATTATTTTATATTATCATGATTATTCAAATAAATAAGTATATATATATAGTAAGAATAATTCTTTGGTATATTTTTGAAAAAGATAATGTAATAAATTATTATAAATTTTTGATTCTTTATTTTCTTATATACACGTATTATATAAGAAAAAAAAAAATTTTTTTTTTCTACTTCTGATATATTTGACAATATTAAGATGTTTTTTTTTTTTTATTTTTTTATTTTTTGAATAGAAAAAAATTTATTTATATATATATATATATATTTGGTATTAATATTTAATTATTCATTTCTATGGTATAACTCTTCATAGTTTAAATAATAACTACAAATAGAATTGATATAATAGGATTTATATAATTATAATAATAAAATATATATATATTAATATAAAATTGATTTCTATAATATATTTAATTATTATATAAAAATGATTAACAGAAATTAAATAAATATATGTTTATAGTATTAAAAAACAATAAAAAATAATTAAAAAAGAAGAGTAATAAAAATTAGGGAAATAAAAAATTATATATAATAGGTATATTGTATATATTTACACATAAATATATATAATACATATATATATTTAAAAAAATCTTTTTTCTATAATAATTTTTTTATTTTTTTCCTCTAATTTAATAATATTATTTATATAATATTATTTATATATTTATATATATTGATTTTCTATTTCAATTTTCTTTTAAAAGTTTGTTTTTTTTTTTTATCTTTTTCTTTTTTTTTTTCTCTTTTTCTTTCTTAAATACAATTATTATTCCACATTATTTGATAAAAAGGTTCATTTATTTTCATTATCATATAAAATTCCTTCTTTTTACATTTTATTTTATGATTTCCCTTTTTATTCTTTTCTTTTTGATTTATTAATAATAATAAATTATGAATATCAATAATAATAATAATAATAATAATAATAATAATAATAATAATAATAATAATAATAATAATAAAAGAAAGGAAATAAAAAAAAAAAAAAAGTGGAAAAAATATATAATTATATATATATTAAAATACGATTCAATGATGATACCGTATTGAAATAAAATAATTATATCTATTATGATAATTTCTTATTTGGTTTCATCGAATTACTCAACTAACCATTGTATTATATAAAACATAAGTAGATTTTTTTCTTTTTTTATATTGATATTATAATTTTTATTTTTATTATATTTCTATAAAAAAAATTTTTTTTTTTGTATATTTATATATTTATTATATATTTGTAGAAATTATTTAAATAGCATATGAAGAAAATAGATAGATAGATAAATAGATAGAATATAACAGATTGTTGAATTTTAAATATTATTTAGTTTATTATATAATAATATAAATTTATTAAATAATTTTATAATTAAATAATATTTTAAATATTATTTAATATTATTATTATTATTTACTATCCATAAATATTTTTTATTATTTAAAAAATACAAATGGTATTTTTTGGAACTATAATGTAATATATATTTTCTCTTTTTTATTTTATTATATATCTATTAACACTAGATTTATTACTATTTATTAAAACTCTAATAATTATATAAAATATATATATATATATATATATCTTTCGATAATTATAAATAATCCATTATAAATGATACGAAATTTTAAAAATAAAATTAGATTTTCTATAAAAAAAAAAAAAAAAAAAAAAAAAAATTATATTACATATATAATATAAAAAAAAATTATATTACATATATATATATATAAAAAAAAAAAAAAATAGTATTAAAAAAATTATAAATTACAAAAAACCTTTTTTTGTAATAATAACTTAATATTTTATTTTATTGATTAATAATATTTTTATCCAAATATCTATATATCGTTTAATTTTTTTTTTATTTTTGATTTTTTTTTTTTGATTTTTTTTTTTTGATTTTCTTATTTTTATATTCATTATATCATAGAGTTTATTTCATAGAGTTTATTTAATATATTAAAAATTTAGTAATAATATAAAATTAAATTTTCATTTGTTAAACATATATATTGAAAATTTTATATCATAATAATTTAATATTTATTTTTTTAACAATCTTTTTTTTTTAATGATAATCAACACACCAAAAGCAATAATACTAATAATAATATTTAATTTATATTATTTATGCATACGTAAAATATAAATTTAAATGTTATTATACTATTTTTTTCATTACTCTTTAAAAGTTAATTTATTTAATTTGTATTCATATATATTTATATATATTTATTGTTTATTTAATTTTCCAAAAAAAAATATTTTATTTATTAAATATTGAAAATAAATGATAGTATTACAAGAATAAATTAAATAAACTTAATGATTTTTACTATATAAATCATATATAAATAGAAATAATAATATAGATACCATATATATTTGTTTTTGTTTTTGTTTTTGTTTTTGTTTTTTTATTTTAACAGTTATTGTTATTAGTAATTTTAAATTTTTGATAATTTTGATAATTAATTAATTGACTATCATGTTATTATTTGTTTAAAATAAATTCCAAACTTCTGTATATTATTACTATTTTAAAAGTCAGAAATCAAGAGTCATCGTGCATATGTAATCCACAAGGGAAGATTTTTTAACTTCAAAAGATAAAAATCTCCCAATTTACTGTTAATTTAAGGAATAATTTTTTTTTTTTTTTTGTAATCTTGTCAAAAAAATAAATTATATCTTTTTCTTTTTTTTTTTTTTTTTCTATTTAATTCTTTATAAATATTAATTATATAAAAAAAAAAAATATATATATATATATATATATATATTTCTCTTTGATTATTAAAAAAAAAAAAAAAAAAAATTATACTTGAGTTATATTCTCCAATAATTCAATTATTGATCTTATCTAAATTTAAAAAAAAAAAAGGTTAAATTGATTTAACCCTAAATAAATGTATATTTCCTCTCTTTCTTTCATATTAGTAATTAAATTAATAAATAGTTTTATTTATCTTTATTTAGGATATATTCTATAATTGATTAAATTATAATAATATTCATTATCATTAAAATTTATATTAAATATTTATCAATAATAATAATAATAATAATAATAATAATAACTAAGTTTTTTAAATAAAGAAATTCTTGATTTATTTTGTGATTAATTTTTGTAATAAATTATAGCAGCATTTATTGAATATTTAAAGTATTTAAAAAATAATTAATATAATTTATTAATTTTTTAAATGTAAAAAAAAAAAAAAAATTAATTATTAAAAAAAAAATAATATATATATATATATAATCTCTTAAATATATAATTATAAAAAAAAAAATTATATTATATATATTGATATAAATAACATATATATTAAAAAAAAAAAAAAAAAAAAAAAAAAAAAAAAAAGAGCATAAATAATGGATATTTAATATATTTATACTCCTACTACATTATATGCTACTTAGTTGCTCGAGCATTAAGTCAATTATGCTCCTTATACCTCACAAATTACTTCATATATTTAGTTCTTATTGGAGCTTTAATGATTATAAAGGTTTTAATATCAATTAAATATATTATAGTGTTATAATAAGTTAAATATACATGAACATACATTTATAATATATACGCAAAATAATATAAAATATAATACATATAATCATTTATAAATAAATATATATATATATATATATCAATGTATACACCAATTATGCTATATTTTAACTTATATGCATATTTATACCAGCATATACTTCACATATGCATAGTTGTACTGTTTTATATATATTGTTAACATAAGTATAAAACTCCCTATACACTAAATAATCTATATTATTAAGTATTTTCTTCTCATTCAATAATACACTACATATATATACTTCTTTTCACGTTCATATATTAATAGCAATATAATAAAGTAATAAAAAATAAAAAAAATTCTTTAACAAAAAATTCAAAGATATACTGATATTTAAAAAGTTAACATAAAAAATTGATTATTGAGTATATCTTGATTATATATTTTAGCATTATTAAAAAAATTTAATAAAAAAGAAATAATATATACCTAAAATAAAGATGTCTTTTTTTTAAAAAAAAAAAGTTATAATTAATATAAAAATAATATAACTATATATAATAAAAAAAAAAATTCATAATAGCAATTTGTTACTGATTCATTTAAAATAAATCAAAGAAATAATATTAGAAAAAGAAATCTTTTTTTTTTCAGCCGCAATTATAGCGAACTTTAATCCTTATTTATTTATTCATTTATTAATTACATGAATATTTTTAATTTTAATAAAAAAATAAAAAAACACAGAATTAATAAAATAAATAGATATTATCTGACCATGTAATGAAAACAACAACAGTGTTTACATTACTATTTGATTTTTTTTTTTTTAGACTTGGAAGAGAATACACTTCCAGTGCTTTATTAAATAGATTAGAATATTTTTATGTATTAACTTTTAAAAAATAATTCAAAAATGAATAATATAAATGAAAAAAATAATATGAATACTTTTAAAATTCAATTCTTACTCTTAAATTTATATAACTTAAATTATAATATATACAATAATTAAATAATTAAATAATTAAATAATTAAATAATTAAATAATAAATAATTGAATAATAAATAATTAAATAATAAATAATTAAATAATTGTTTTTTTTTTTTTTTTAAAAAAAATACATTATATAATTTAAAGATATAAATAAAATGTAGGTAAAAGATTAAGTAAAAAAAAAAAAAAAAAAAAAAAAAAAAAAATTTTTTTTAATAGACTTTGAAAATAACTTAATTTAATCTATTTAATCTATAATAATAATAAAATTACATGAATTAAATGAAAAAATAACAAATAAAATACATGAAATAAAATATTATATATTATATAATCATAAAAGTGCGTTAGAAGTAATAACCTCTAACTTTTCCCATTCCTCGATGATAACACCACGTCCATTATTGTGAGTAATAATTTCAGTATTAGTGTTATCAATCGAATCTGTATCTGGAGGTGAAAATCCATGCCTTATCATTTCGACGTCGACGCTCTTGGTAACGGTAGATTCAACGGAATACCATTTCATCATCAATCTAAAAGATCGACAAATTAATGATATTACATTTGTTAGAAACTCCGCAATCCCTACAAAATACGGAATAGTTGATGAAGTTGAACTTTGTTTAAAAATATTGTCAACTAATTGTCTTTGTTTCCCATCATTAACTTTAATTTTTGAATATATTGAATGCCCACCAAGAAGTGCACTCAATATATAATAATAAATATTATTATCATAATCCTTTTCTGAATCTAAAGAAACATCCAAGGATTTTTGTTCAATTATCAATGCAAACTTCAAAAAGAGATCATCTAGAAAAGGTAAAGATATATTTCTGTAATTTTCCAATTCTTTACAGGCAAAGATCCAGTGAGAAAAGCTAGGTACACTAACACCACAACAAGGGCAACATTTAGGGCAATCTTCTGAGACGATTTTTCTTTTAATGGAAATACTAATATCAAATTTAAAACCACACCTTTTTTTTTTTTTTTTTTTTTTTTTTTTTTTTTTTTTTTAGACTAGGAATAAACTTTATTTAATAATATTTTTTTTTAAAAAATACATGAAATTTAAATACATGAAATTATTTTTTTATATTAATATTAAAAAACTACGTTATGAGATTCGAGGACGAAAAGGCCTCTAACTCTTCCCATTCATCGAAGATAACTCCATGTGGATGAAAATTATCATTCGAATCTGTATCAGAATTTCTTCTTTGCCTTATCGTTACGACGTCGACGCTCTTGACAACGGTAGGTCTAACACTATACAAATCGATCATGGTGTAAAAATCACCAATCACAATAGGCATAACGTTAGTAAGGAATTCCGCAAGCCCCACAAAATATGAAATCGGGAAAGAAGACTCGTTCGAAGGTGATTGAAAAATATTATTAATATATCGCCTTCTTTCCCCCGAGCCGATCTTTAAGATTTCAAATACTGCATTTCCGCCAAGAAGGAGACACAGCACGTAAAAATTGATATTATCATCAAAATCTTCCTCTTTATCATCAGGAATGTTCAATGATTTCTCATGAACAATAAGAGAAAAATTAATAAAAATTTCATCAACAAAGGGAATGAAATGTTGCCTAAATTCTTCAAATTTAGGACATAAAAGTATCCAGTGTGTAAAACTAGGTATGCTATTACTCTCACCACAACAAGGGCAGTATGTTGGGCAATTTTCTGATACTAGATTACTTTTAACATACGTTTTTACATCAAATTTGAATCCACATTTAATTCGTCCAATCCAAAAAAATCCAAGAGAAAATTGTGAATATTTAAGTGATAGACGTTGAATAAATTTTTTAAAACCAAATTTAAATTTCTTGTATTTTGTAGATCTGATCGCAGGAGTGCTTGAATAATGAATATTTTCCCAGTAAAACTTCCTTATTTCTCCAGGAAGTTTATTATTGTGCTTGTGTACTGCTAAACTCCGTGCTTTTTTCGTCCAAGAATAGTGAGAAAGTGTAGGTATATTTTTGACTAAATGAGAAATAATACAAGAAGAATCTTTCCACTTTTTAAAGCATCGAATCATCGCCTTAGCACAAAAACTAGCTATAGGAGGTATAGAAAGTTCCTTAGACATATTGTAAATTGAAGTATTGGAGGTTTTATTTTTAAACCCGAAACTCCAGTACAAACCTCGATTAAAAGCAGTTTGAGCTTTTTCAGTATTCTTTTTATTTGAACCAAGTAAGGGAGCATAATAAAGAACTGAGCTAAGGACAAAAGAAACTAGTATACGAGTTTTAAAGTAGAAAGGAACATTCCTATTGGTTAAAAAACTAAAGAAAGAGTTAACTGTAAAATTAATTTTACTATTCATCTTAGCAATAATAGGTTTTAAATCCAACGATTCATTAAAAGGTATACCAAGATATGTATATTGATTAGTGCTTGGTATATAGTTCATACCAAGTCTAAATGTAGGATTTTCATAATGTCTTGAAGGAATAAAATTCTTTGGTTTAACAACTAGTGTAGCGCATTTATTGATTCCAAAGGTCATTTCATTTTTAATACCCCAATCATGAGCAATATTCAAAAGGTTTTTAAGTGAAGATTTTGTAGGAGCTAATAATACAATATCATCAGCAAATAATCCACCACAACACTTTTTCTTTTCAGTAATCACACCATAACTTTTACATTTATCAAAAATATCATTGATAAATATATTGAATAAAATAGGTGAGAGAGGACACCCTTGGCGAACACCACGGTGTATTGGAAATTCTTTTGAAAGTTTACCATTAAAGTTTGCACGAGCTTTCGAGGTAAGGTATAGATTAGTAATGAATTGAAGGCATTTACCACGAATACCAAGATTATTTAGTTTAGTAAGTATATTGTAAATTGGAACTGAATCATAAGCTTTTTTAAGGTCAAGAAAGGCAAGAAAGGTAAATTTATCCTTAAATTTTCTTCTTTGACAAATTTCACGAATGGATACAAATAAACTAATACATTCTTCTTTATTTCTAAAACCAAACTGTTCTGGTCTAATTATTCCATTAGAAAAAGCATAGTCCGATATTCTTTTAGTGACAATTTTTGATAGAATTTTTAAACCTACATTGATGAGTGAAATACCACGATAATTATTACAATCTGAAAGATCCCCTTTTTTAGGAATAGAAACAATAGAAGCAGAGTTCCATTCATTAGGAAAGTCACCATCCCAAATTTTATTAAAAAGTAATAACAGACACTTTGCACAATCGGAATAAGTAACCACTTGATTAGAGTCATCCTGAGAAGAATTTCTACTCTCAGAATTAAAAAATGCTTTAAAAAATTCTATAGGTATACCATCAGGACCAGGTGCTTTGTTATTTTTCATTGAAAGAACAGTTGAATGAATTTCTGACATGGAAATAGGTTGATTAATATCCCATGATTCCTGAGGAGTAGAAGAATTATTAAGTATTCTTTTCCAATAATTTTCATTAAGACTGTGACCAGTTATATCAGAAGCAAGTTCTTCATAGTGTTCTGCAAAACGATTGAGTTGATCTTCTTGGGATACTAGAACATTACCTTCTTTATCTTTAATGTATACAGGTGATTGGGAAGGAGAGTAAGAAGGTTTAGAAATTTTCTTAAGTCCAGACCAACCACGCTGGGCATCATTTTTTAAGAAACATTCGCCGATGGAATGAATCAAATTTTTAAATCTAATATTCCTAATATTTCTTTTAATACTAATGATATAATCAGAAAGAACTCTATATTCTTTTGAGAGATCACAAAATTCTTGAAGATTTGACAAATCATTACGAAGTTTAAAATTTTTAATCCTTTTATAAAATAAATGTTTTTCATGTGATAATTTCTTAATATAAGCAGGACAATGGAACGCTGAACCCTGTAAATTTGTAGGAACTCTTGCTTGAATGTCATCGCCTATTTTATTTGCTGTGTCAAGAAGTTTTTTAACCATTGTATTAGAGTCTAGATTATCATTATGTTCAAATTCATCCAGTAAACATGTGAATTTATTATGAGAGAAGATTGCTTCACGTTTATCCCTACAAATTCGATTAGACCACTTAATTTGTTTATCCCGAGGGGGAGTAACAAAACCATCAGGAGATATTTTTTTACAAGAAAGAATAAGTGGTAAATGGTCAGAGATGTCATTAAAAGAGTAGCATACAGAAGCAATATTCAGATAATTTCTTAATTTATCGTTCACTACTATAAAATCAATACAAGAATTCTTTCCACCATTAGACCAAGTAAATTGATGACCAACCATATCCATAACAAACCATTGAGGGGAAATTCTAAGAATAAGATCTTTGAGTTGTTGCTTAGTCATGTTGAAATCACCAACAATAGCCGAAGGGTTATTCTGATGGTTCTTGAGCCAATTAGCAAAATCAGTTTCCGCTTTTTCTCTAGAGTCTTTGTGTTTTTTGCTAGGGATGTAAATGTTCCCTAAAGAACATCTGACACCCCAAAAAGAGAATATATTTACTGAGAGTATATATCTATATTCAAAATCATCATTAGTGAATTGGCAGGAGGAGTGCACACCTATATAAAGGCCCCTCATACCAGGGATTTTTTTGTCCGCACGTCTCAGTACTGTTCTATAATGATTAAGGAATGGATATGAGTTAGAAAAGGAGTTAAGGAATGAACTATTACCGACTTCTTGAAGACAAATACAAATAGGATTAAAGATTGAATTAAAATTGGTAAGTCCGTCACGTTTTTCAGAATTCCAACCATTTATGTTCCAGCTAATACAGAGGTTGAAATATTTAGTATTCGAGAAAGGGTTAGCATACAGGAGGCTTTCAGAGATGGGGATTGAGGGTTCAGAATAATACCTGGTTCTATTATGATTAACATTACTAAATGTGCGTATCCTTGAAGTAATCTTCCATTTAATTCTTTTAACAGGTAAGTGCTTAGTAATCAAATAAATAACCTTCAAATAATCCGTACAATTATTATAGTTAACTCTTAGGATGAAGTAGTTTTCCATATTAATATAGTGTTTTTTAACGATTCCATGAACAACTTTATTACAATTTGATATCTTTTTGCTTAAAAATTCCCATAGTCTACTTTCAGTCCAAGATTCAAGATCATGAATGAAAATTAAAACAAATTTATCATGGTCAGGACCATAAAGTCGCAGACCTCTTCGTATAGTTGACATAATAAAATAAAAAACTTATCTATATTAATAAAAAGTAAGTGTAATAAAAAAATAAAAAAATAAAATTAGTAAAAATTAAAAAATTAAAAAAAAATAAAAATTTATTGCTGTTGTCTTCTCTTTCGTGTATATTGTTTGCTAAAACTTGTTTGTTTTTCTTTCTTTTTGTGTTGACTAGTTTTAATTAATGATTTTCAATTATAAATTCCTGTTTTATGTAAAAATTTCTGTAAAATAATCATATATAATATAAAATTTAAATGTTAATGAAATAATAGTTGTGAAAAACTATAAAAAGATTCCCATCCGTTAAATAATGTCTCAAACACAAGCTTTGGAGTGAATCAATCTCCTACATTTCCATTTTACAATAGCTACATGAGAGTATAAATAATACTATAGAAAAAAACATATACAAAATAATGCTAAAGTAAAAAATACAATAGATTCATTACAATGATAATATGTAGAAACTACATGATATTATTAATTGTACAACTCCAATGTTACTACATATCCAGTTTAAGACATTATAGAACGTCAAGTTCACTTTCTACAGTCTTCCAGTATTCCAGATTTCTCTCTTCGTACTAGAAGCCACTTTAGAAAGGATAACCATTGATTATCATCAGAATCACAGAAAGCTGTAATTAGTACACCTGATATAGGTTATTCCTTTTCCATCAACCCTCCATGGACCTGGAAAAACAGTCCACTTCATTGGGGAACAAAGTTTTATAAATTTTGATGTTTCTTCGAATTTGTTTTTGTCATAAAACTCAGCACACCATAACTTTTACATTTATCAAAATTATAGTTTCATTTAATAAATATTTGTAAGACTTCACAAGGGCATTATTATACTGAAGTATAATAATTAATTTTGACTTCGCAATGTTAATCAACTAAAACAATATCCCATCCCATACATCTCTTTCCCAATAAAACTTTTTTATTTCACTTTATTTTTTCGCAATTCAATTGAGCAAAATATAATGCTTTACTAATAATATATGATTGAATAATATTATCTTTTGTTACACACAAATAAACAATTTTTTTTTTTTTTTTTAATTTTTTTTTAAATTTTTATTTATTTTATTAATTATAATTAGATATAAGAGATATAAGGTGATATTAAAATTTTTTTTTAAAAAAAAAAGAAAAAAATAATTCAGATATATTAAAGAAATTTTTTTTTTTTTTTTTTTTTTTTTAATCAATATTAAAAAAAAAAATTTAAAAAAATTTTTCTATGTTTTTTTTTCCTTTAATATTATACATATTTATATAACACAAAAAAAAATTTACAATCCATTAATACTATAAAAAAAAAAAAAATGAAAATATAAATTATAAAAATAATAAAAATACTAAATATAAAAATTTTTAAAAAAAAAAAAAAAAAAACTTTTAAAATTGATTTTAAATTTTGGTTATTTGAATGATATATACTAAAAAATATTTTTATAATATTAATATATATTTTTTCTTTATATCATTAAAACTCTTTTTTAAAATTTATATAAATGGATCTTTTTTTTTTTTACTTAAAAAATATATAAATTTCTATCTAAATTACTATTAAAATTAAAATATTATATAATTTAATACGGATTTAAACTAAAATTAAAAATTCTTCCTTTTTTCATTTCATTATCTTTCTCTCTTTGGGCTTCTTTTTTTTTTTATTTTCAAATAACCCTCTTTTTTTTTTTTAAATTTTATATTTAATATCTTTATCCTTTTTTTGATTTGGTATGATTTTGGTTTTAATCTAATTTAATTCTAATAAACACTTAATTAAGAATAAATCAGCCCAAGCTGGCATACCAGAAGTATCGATCTTATCGACAGTTCTAAGTGGTGGCTTATCGAATTCAACATCATCCATATCAAGTAATAAGGTATCATTATTTTCAGATATACTTCTAAAGGAGACAGACTTTAATAATTCTGGAGATACTGGGTTTTCAAAGTCTACTGGATAGTATAATGAAAGGAATTTCTTAATTTGAGATGGGTTCAATAAGAAACAGATATCAAAGATAATTTCAATATCACGTGGTGATGATTTATTTAATTGTAAAAGCTTAGCAGCTTGTAATAATCTTTCAAGGTGAAGAGCACCTTCTGGAATTTGATGTTCATCACACCATTCTTCTAACTTAGATAAGTTATATTGGATTTGCATACCACGCTTCCAAGTACAGAAGTTCTTTCTCATAATTAAGTGGTTGAAAGCAGTAACACCAAGTAAACGAATAAGTTCACATAAGATTTGACGAGCAATAGATTCTTCAACGTAGAAGCAAATTAAGACCTTACTAATCTTTGATAATAAGAATAATAAGTGATCAATAGTGTAACTGTTTTGTGGAGCCTTAATCTTATTCCAGAGACCTCCATTCTTTTTACATATAAAGCTTGGTAAGGCTTGATATTCAATAATAGCTGGAACAGCCATGACAGCAAGTCTCTTCTTTAATTCCTTCATCCATCCATAGTATAATCTAACAAGTAAGTTGTCAAGATCGTTTAAGATCTTAATTAATACCTTATTACCATCATTTTCCATTCTATAGCGACTTCTACTTCTGCTAGCTTCCTTAGTACGAATAGTTTCTACAACACAACTTAATTCATAAGTATTAGAAAGCCAGAAGCAAGAAATGTAATCATCTTCGAATCTTAAGGCAACGTTTTGGATAGCAGCAATAACCTTTGAGGAAAGAGTTTGTAAACGAGCTAATAAACCATGCTTCATTAATTTAAGCATACAAGTACCAATAATGTGAGCTGGGAATAAAATATCCTTACGTTCAATCTTTTGAGTGGAGTTTGGAAGTGGAATCTTTAAGTTCATAATTAATCCATCAATAATTTCTTGTTCAAGAGATTCATCTTCTAAAATCTTAAGACTGCATTCATCTTCTAATGATTGAGCTTCTGGTTCCTTGACTTGATCAACTGGAGCAGCGGCAGCTGAAGCATCAGTCTTAGCTGGAGTTTCACTTTCAGTTCTAACCTTAGAAAGTTGACGAATTGGTCTGTCTACAACATTCAACATAGTAGTACGAGTATCAACACTTGGAATTCTGCTTCTATTACGGTTAGAAGATCTACCTCTAACACGAGAGACGGAAGAGGAACGACCAACACGTTCATCAGCATCATAAAGGTAGTCCTTTCCAGAAAGGACCTTTTGTAATTGGTCCTTAAGACTAGCATTTTCACGCTTCAATTGGGCAACAAGAGCACTGTTATCATCAGCTTGGCCACGACGTGAGTTGATTTCATTACGTTGACTCTTGTTTTCTTCCTTTTGCTTTTCTAATTGTTCTTCTAATTCAGCAATTCTGCTGTCTCTTTCGGCAATAGCCTTCTTGTTTTCAGTCTTCATCTTTTCAATAGTAGATTCTAAGTTGGACTTAGCATCCTTTAATTCAGAGATTTCACGAAGTTGTTCAGCACTACCTTCAGTAGCTTGTTCGGTAGAATCCTTGTAACGAGTATCCAAACGATCGAATTTTTCCTTCCAAATCTTAATTTGGGATTCCATAGTTTCAATCTTTTGTTGGTATTCTTTAGTTTCGTTTTCCTTTTGAGCCAAGGATTGAGAAAGTTCGAATACCTTGTTTTCTAATTGGTAGTTCAACTTCTTGATGTGAGTAATACTCTTAGCTTCAATCTTTAATTGGGTGAAGACCTTAACAGCAGCAATACGACGAATACAAGATTGTACAAAGATAATGTTTCTTCTGGCTTCTTGGTATCTATGACGTTCTCTTTGACCTCTGAAGACCTTTTGAATCTTAATGGCAGCTCTTTCACGGCGTAAGTGGTTCAATTGCTTACGAGCCATGTAACCACGAATTTGAGTTTGAATAGCAATAGCAGATTCACGTTGTTGTTGATAATGCTTTTTAGCAAGGAATCCACGAGTGTATCTTTGAATAGTGATAGCGGCTTGAGTTTCACGAATTTCACGGCATTTAAGTTGAGCAACCTTACGTCTAATAGCATTTTGTACAAAGAGAGCAGCCTTTTTGGTTTCGTTGTAACGGCGTTGGTAAACGAAACGACGAGCATTCTTTTGTACAAGAACAATACATTGTCTGAGTCTTTCAGTTCTAAGCTTTTCAAAGTAAGCTAACATACCTGCACGGAAGAAAATCTTAGTTTCACCAACTTGGTATTTATCCTTATCATCAATTAATAACTTAACAATGTTAAGAGAGAATTCACGTGGATCATCAAACTTCCAATGTTTAGAAGGAACCAATAAGTAGTATCTTTCAACAAATTCTGGGAAGGTCCAACGAGTTGGGTAACCAGCACAACTAATACGAATTGTTTCTAATACACCACAAGCTCTAAGTTGTGAAAGAACCATTTGTGGTTCAAATTCAAAGGCAACCTTAGCTTGATTTGGCTTAATACAACGAATGTAATGAGATTCAGTAGATCTAATGGTGTTCATTAATTCAATTAAAGATGCCTTGAAAATGGAACCAAGAGTAGACTTAGTATTCTTAGCCTTAGATCTGAATCCTGGTTTTGGTTGTGGTGGTGGGGTATCTTCCTTTGGCTTTGGTGGAGTAGTTAATTCACGAATGAATTCTGATTCAGAGTTTTGTAAGAGATTAAGAAGTTCATCAGAGACAGTATCCTTATTCTTTTCAATGAAACCTTCAATTTGGTATGTAACATCAATAGCGTAGTGAACAATAGTGAAATCAGATCTAGCGAAACGTGGCTTCTTGAAGAACTTGCATTCCTTCTTATCAAAGTTTTGATAAAGCTTACTAATTAATGATTCATCAGAACCAGATGGAAGACGACTTTCTTCATCTAATAAAGCTAAGATACCAAGACGGTTTTCAATCATATCAATACATGGTTGATTATCATTGAAATCAATGAATGACCATTCAATCTTTTCAGCAACATATTCATCTTGTTCAAGCTTGAAAACGTGTCTGTTGAATTCTTGTTGTAACTTTTCGTTAGCATAATTAATACAGAATTGTTCGAAAGAATTGTTCTTAAAGTGTTCAAAACCGTAAATATCAAGAACACCAATGAATGAAATACTGTCACTGTTATACTTTGTTTCATCAACAGCTAAGTTATTGTTAATCATCTTAACAAGCCAGTCGAATAATAATGAATAAATGAACTTAGCAACAGAATCACGACTAACAATAGCATCATACTTCTTAAGATTAGTATCAATAGTTTCAGATCTGGCATGAATTCTCTTCTTGACCATCCACTTAGAAAATTCCATTGGTTTAACACCTAATAAACGTGAAGCAATTTCTAAAGCTTCATCGGAGGAATTAATTTGAGCATCTCCATTTCTAGATTCCTTAACTTCAATATTACCAATATGTAATAAAGCAGCACAAACCTTGAAAATAGCCCATTGCATGTTAACAGAAATACCGATAGCAGAAAGGGCACGTTGAGTGATTTCAAATTCTTCAACATCATCCACATTTGGAATAGTACCTTCACCACCTTGTCTTAAGTAGTGATATTGATCAAAAGTAGTAATACCAAGTTCTTTTCTTTCAGCAGCTGGACAACCAGAACATAATTGGTAGAAAATGTGGTAGTTTCTTTCAGTTTTTGGTTGGAAGACTAAACGAGATCTTTCTAATAAATAAGTTCTAGTCTTGGCACCACAAATCTTTACACGACCAGTAGTATCATCCTTATGAAATTGGATTTCAATATATTTACCGAAACGAGATGAGTTATCATTTCTAGTAGTCTTAGCATTACCGAAAGCTTCCATAATTGGGTTAGTGGCAAGAACAGCTTCTTCAACTTCACTCATACCACCATCGTTAATATCAGCATCACCATCAAATGGTTGGTCAAGTTCATCAACAGAAGCAAAGTATCTCATAATGTACTTAGCAGATTGAGTCTTACCAGCACCAGATTCACCACTAACAATGATAGATTGATTTTTCTTTTCTCTGAGCATATTTCTATAAGCTTCTTCGGCAACAGCGAATAAATGTGGTTCTAATTCACCTCTTCTCTTACCAGAGTAAGCTCTCATAATATCATGTGTATATATTGGAAGTCTTTGGAAAGGATTTAAAGCGATAAGAACAATACCAGAGTAAGTATAAATTTGTTCTTGAGAATATCTTAATCTAACATTATGTAAAACTTCTGGTTCATTAAGGTGAGAAAGTAAAGTAAGATCATCAACACCTTCTAAAACTGGAGGATTTCTGAGAGGTGGAAGTTTTTCACTTACATCAGTATCACCCTTTGTAATGGTTACACTAAATGGTTCATCTCTACCTTCAACTTCGAATACTAAGGTACAACTATTTCCTGAAATATCGTTCGATACTACTGTACCAGATACAAAACCTTCAACATCATCTTGAATCCAGGCTCTTGTACCCTATTTATTTTCAAATTTATTATATTTATTTAATTTACTTTGTATAATACAAACATAAATTTAATTATGTATCCTTTTATTTATATTTTACCTTATTATAGAAAGTTAATTGTTTATCTATAGCCTCCATGTTTATTTACTATTTTATATATTAATTTTTAAGTTAATAATTATTTTTATTGATAAATTATTATATATTATTTTTTATTTTTTTATTCCAAAAAAATAATACCTTTTTAATATGTCTAAAAATATAATAATACTTGTTTGTTTATTTAAATAATTTATGCGTTCTAAATAAATATAAAATTAAAATAAAATATTAATATTCTATTTTAATCATAATATAAATATTTCTTATTTCATTTTTTTATTCAAAAGAATTAAATAATATCCATTTCGATATTAATTATTTATCCTCAAAACATTTATTTATTCATTTATTACTTATTTATTATTTTACGCTATTTTTTATTCTATGATCCCTTTACTTCATATTTTAACTTTCACTTTTATTAACAAAAAAGTAAACAATATTTATATTTTTTGTTTATTTAACATTGTTTTACTCTATTTTAATAAACAAATCTATAATTCATTTATCTATATTATTTAATTTTCATATTTTATTTCTTCACATTTCTTTATCTTTTTGTTTATTTTATATTTTCTCTAATAAATTCAACTAATACCAAATAAATAAAAATATAAAATATTTTAATATTTACTGTTTTAAAAATACGATTAGTCTTTATTATGCGATTGATTATATTATCATAATATTTGTAATGTGTTTACTTTTCTTTAATTTTCTGAATTATCTTTTTTATTAATAAATAATAAAAAATTATAAAAATAGTGTTTGTTATCCCTTATATCTTTTTAAATAATACAAAAAAATTAAGTTATTTATTAATACTACTTTATTCTATATTTTAAGGAAAAAAAAGAGTTTTTTTTTCTTTTGTTTTTGTCTTTAATAAAAAAGATAAAAATAAAATAAATAAAAAAACTCTTATCTATCTATTTATATTTTAAACCTTAAAATATAATTCTTTTTATCTAACTGTTTTTAAATAAATAAATAACTATTAAATAATTCTTAAAAACTGTTAAGAGAAAAAAAAAAAAAAAAAAAAAAAAAAGATTTTTTTTTATATTTATTTGATTTTTTAAAACGTATATAAAAAATTTTTTTTTCAATAATGTATAAAAAATTATTTAATAATATAGAAATTATATAATAATATATTAAATAATAAAAACAAAGAAAACAGTAATTTTAATTAATTAAAAAAAAAAGTTTCTTTTTTCGATTATTCCTTATTTTTATTATAAAAGGCAAATTAATCTTTATATGTAATAATATATCACCAATTATATTAATTATATTATTTAAATATATAAAAAATATAACTAATTAAATAAGATATGAATATAATTTATTGTGTAATCTAAATAATATTAAATTTTAAAAGATTTATTACCAATTTAGTAAAAAAAATATATATTAAATAACATTTTAATTTTACATGGTATTATTAATATATTAACTGTAATGTATATAAATTTAATAATACGGATACTACTTAAAATAAAAAAATACTTTCTAACTCAAATATTATATATGTTAATATTACAATATATAATATTATATAATAAGATTACAATTCAATTTTAATTAATAAAATATAGTTAATTAAAATTAATATATAATATAATTTATTATATATTAAATAATAGACATAATAGAACTAGAATATTTACAATTGTATTATAACATATTGAATATGTAATTTTAATATAAATAAAATATTATTGTTTATATATTGCATCAAATATAAGTAATATATATAATTTCACATATATTTATTACAATACTAAAATGTAATGTAATATATTATAATAATATAAAAACAATAAATTTTATATCATAAAAAAATACATACAATAAATAATAAATGAAGTGTATTTATTAGTTTTTTGAAAAGGTTGTTATTTTTAATATAAGTTTAATACTAGGTAGATTAAGTAATTTTAAATAAAACATATATTATATATTATACTAAATTGATTCTAATATATGATTGGCCTATTATTATTTAAATCTTCAATAATAGTTAATATAAGGCTTATTTCTTTATTTATTATAAATGATTTCCATATATGTCAATAGTATTAAATAAAAAATTATTCAATTATTACAAATATATTAAATTTATATTGTATTTTAATTATTTATTGATAAAGTTTTTTAATACTAATATAAATGTTGTTATTCCATATTTATTATTATTATTATTATAATTATTATTTATTTTATTATTATTATATTATATTATATTATTATTATATTATTTATAATTATTTTTTTTATTATTTATTATTATAATTATTATAATTATTATAATTATTATAATTATTATTATTAGTAGTAGTAGTAGTAGTAGTAATAGTACCTGTAATGTAAAAGTATTAATACTAGTATTATTTATTTATTATTAGTATTTGTATTATAATATTTTTTTTTAAATTTTATTAATAATTGTCATTTATTACTTAATAATATTAATAAATTGGTCGTATAAATTTATGTTTTTAACATCAATAGGTAGATTCAATAAATTATATATAAATTTGTTAATAATAATGATCAATGTATATTTTAAATGTTTTCTAAATAAAAAAAAATAATAATAATAATAATAAATTCATACTACTATAATATTTTACTTTCGGTAATTATCACTTTTATCTAACTTTATTTTTAATATTTTATATATAAATGAACCAATTTTTCTAAAATTTGAGCATTTATTTTACTCATTAATTTCTTATTTTTTCTTTTTTTTTATTAAAAAAAAAAAAAGAAAAAATAATTAAAATTAAAATTTTAAAAAAATAATTACTATCAATAAAACTCCGTTCTGTTTTAGTAAACTGAAAGATGTCATTCAAAAATGTTTCAATGCTCGTTTTTAATATTGTTAATTTAATATCATAAAAATAGAATTTATTCAAAAAAATAATTTAAAAAAAAAAAGTAGGAGGGGAAAGGAATATTTTACCATTATTATTTAATATCAAAAAATAATAAAAAAAATTTTTTTTTCCAAATATAATAATTATGAAATAATGTAGCTATAAATAATTATATTAAAATAAAATAATATATATATATTTGTATATTTATTAAATAATGACACTTTAATTCATTTAAAATTAAATACCCTTAGTAATAATAATACATTTAAAATATTCTATTATATAAACTTAGAGAAGTCTAATGTTTAATTTCTTATCCTTTTATTATTATTATTATTATTATTTATTATTGTAATTATTATTATTATTATTATTATTAATTATTATTGTTATTATTATTATTATTATTTATTATTGTTATTATTATTATTATTATTATTATTATAATTTCACGTTTATTAGACAATTGTATTTTGTAGAATATAATTTATTTTTATTTATCTTTGTTGTTGATATTAAATTAATAATCATATTTCAATTTATTTAAAAAAAAAAAAAAAAAAGAGGATGGAGTG
>JACVTC010000040.1:335000-397500 GCA_016946835.1 Neocallimastix lanati (nom. inval.) | reverse complement strand
TAATTAATCGGTATAATTTAATATATAATTATACTAATACATATATTTAAAAAATAAATAATAATAAATAAAAAAAAGAAGAAATTTTAATAATTAATAATTAATATAAATACGAAATATGGAAATATTTAATTCTTTTTTTTTTTTAGAATAATTACTATTTTATTATTTATTATTATTATTTATTATTTATTATATATTATTTATTATTTATTATTTATTATTATTTATTATTTATTATTTATTATTTATTATTTATTATTTATTATTTATTATTTATTATTTATTATTTATTATTATTTATTCTTTTTATTATTTATTATTTATTATTTATTATTTATTATTTATTATTTATTATTTATTATTTATTATTTATTATTTATATTATTTATTATTTATTATTTATTATTTATTATTTATTATTTATTATTTATTATTTATTATTTATTATTTATTATTTATTATTTATTATTTATTATTTATTATTTATTATTTATTATTTATTATTTATTATTTATTATTTATTATTTATTATTTATTATTTATTATTTATTATTTATTATTTATTATTTATTATTTATTATTTATTATTTATTATTTATTATTTATTATTTATTATTTATTATTTATTATTTATTATTTATTATTTATTATTTATTATTTATTATTTATTATTTATTACTTATTATTTATTATTTATTATTTATTGCTATTTATTATTTATTATTTTTATTATTAATTATTTTTATTATTAATTATTTTTATTTATTTATAATTATATATTTATTATATATTATATATTTATTTATTTACTAGTTATTCTTAATATAAAAAAAGTTACTTTCTAATATATGTTTCTTGTTAAGTTCTTAAAAATATAAGATAATTTTTATTTTGTATATTTAACATTATTTATTCTGTATAAATTTTATCTAAATTAATAATTAAACTATATGATAATAATATTTATTAGTATGAGCATATTATTTTATTATTTTTCCTGAATAATTTTTACACTTTACTTTTTTTTTCTTAAAAACCCAGTAATAAAATAAAATAATTACTACTTATATATATATATTTGTAATTTTGAAAGTTAATGGACATAACCGTTAAATTAAATTTTATATTTATTATTAGACTTTTTTTTTTTACACTATAATAAAATAAAATAGAGATTAATAAAAAAAAAACATGAATCTAATTAATGTTCATATTTATTGATAATTTAAAAATTAAATTCTTTTCTACCATTATTGGTCTTTTCATCTTAGAAAAACTTTAAAAAAAAATTATAAAATTACATAATATATATCATATTTTTTTTTCTATTTTTCTTTATATATTTATTTATTTAATATATATATAAATATGAAATAATACTAATTCAAATATTATTAAAAAAACATTTAACTGATTATTAGGAAATAAATGGTTAATAAATTAATATATAGTATTAATAATTAATAATAAATTTAATTGATGGTTCAACCACCAAACTCTTACTAATTTATATTGCAAAGCAAAAAAAATAAAAAAAAAATTTAGCCAAAATTATTACCATTAAATTATATTTTTAATATCATTATGTATATTTATTTTTCAAAAAATTATAATACAATATATAATATAATAAAAATTATTTTATTATTTTATTTGCTTTTTCCATATTAATTTTTGATTTTTTTTATTTTTTTTATTCTATCATAATTACAAAAAAAAAAAAAAAAAAAAAAAAAAAAAAAAAAAAAAAAAAAACTAATCTATATGTATCGTATACACAAATACTCGCTTTTTGTTTTTGTTTTGTTTTTTTTTGTGTGTGTGTATTTTACTTTTTAGGGTGTACTATAAAAGAACATAATATAAATAAATTTCAGACTTTATATTTTTATAAATTTACAAATTTATAAATTATTTACTTTATTCCAAATTCTGTATTTATAAAATGTTAAAAAATATAAAAAAACTTAAACAAAAATATAAATAATCAATCAATTATTTAAAAAAATAAAATAAAATAAATGAATAAAATAAAACAAAATAAAACAAAATAATAATAATAATAATATATAATTGTATATATACTAATAATAATATATTTATTATTAAGATTATTATTATTAGATTTATAATTATTATTATATGATATGCATTATAATCATTACAGAAAATTACAAATAAATCTAAATTAAAAATGGAACATTAGAAAAATGTGGCATATACTATGCATTTAATATATAATAAAGAAAAAAAAAATTTTTTTTAAATGTTAAAACATTAATGCTTATTAACACACAATTAAATACTAAAACTAAATATATTATTACCATCTAATATATATAAAAAATATATATATATATATTATTATTTATTAATATATAAAAGAATATATAAATTTTATTTATCAACTTTACCAATATTTATTATTAAAAAGTAGTTATCTTTCATTCAGCTATTTTGTATCAATATATATTTGATTTATTTTTTCATTATTTTGTTTTTAAAAAAAAAAAATTATTCTTATTCTATTTCTAACTTTGTTAATTACGAATATATAAATTAAATAAATAAATAAATATTTTCAAAACAATAAAACTATATGTATTATTAAATTATAATTTATTTATTTAGTTTATTTAGTTGTTATCATTTTTTCTTTAATTCATTTTTACATATTATTTTTATTAATTTTAATTTAATTTTAAAAATAATAATAATAATAATAATAATAATTATTACTATTATTATTATTATTATTATTATTATTATTATTATTATTATTATTATTATCAATTTGTAAAAATTTTATATGGCATATAATTTTTTTTTATTCAATAGTATTTCCAATATCATTTATTATGATTAAATCTAGTAGTATTTATGTTCTAAAAATTCTCTTTTTCCTTTTTCTTAATATAATAGTATAGTACTACTAGTCTAAAAATTCTCTTTTTCCTTTATCTTAATATAATAGAATCTCTTTTTTCGTAAAATATTTTATTACTATCGGTCAAAGAAAATTCATTTCTTCCTAATAAATTATCTTAATAGGAATTACTTTTAATTACTCTCATTTATTGCATAAAGTTCATTAATTTTCATACAAAATTATATTATTAAAAAGAATATTTAATCCATATTTATATATATATATATATATATAAATATTTTAATGACGGTTGATCTAAAATTTATTTCCTTATAAAATATTTTAGTGCAGTTGACCAAAAATTTCTCTTTTTTTTTAACAAAAAAATTTACTATTGATCTAAATAATTTCATTTATTCCTAATAAATTATCTCTTTTTTTTTTTTTTTTTTTTTTCAAAAAAAAACATTTTAAATATTATAATATCAGTTATTTATAGAAATATATATCACAATATAATGGAAATAAATTCATTTAAAAAGTAAACATTTAAATGAATTTGTTTCCATTAATCAAACTATTCAACAATTGCATCAATATCATTTACTATATTTATCAAAAATATTTTATTAAAAAATAATCTTTATTGAAACACAAAAAAAGAAAAATAAAAACTAATTATATAAAAATTTTTTTTATAAATAAAGTTTTTATTACACTTAATGAAAAGAATAAATTTTAATATTATTTTTTTTTTTTTTCGTTATAATAATTATTTGCTTCTTTTTCTAATTATTATATATAAAAATATTATATATATTTAAATAAAGTTTAATGAACCTCTTCCAAACTTATCTTACAAGAATTAAAATTGATATATTTAAACTTTAATATTAAAAAAAATTTTTTTTTTCATCAAAAAAGCAATATCACTTTTATATATATATAATATAATATAATAATATTAATATTATTTTTTAACCGCCAAATAAAAAAATTTAATACATTTTTTTTTAGTGACTCTTATAAAAAATAAAATAAACTAGTAGAATTCCTAAATGATGTTTTAATTCGACATTTCTAATCAATTTCTTATTAAAACACAAAATTTCAATAGTATAAAACTTATAAGAAATGATATCATGCACAGAGAAAAAGGTTGAAAATATGGCACTGAAGATTAGGCCATTTTTACCTAATTATCTAAACCTACATAATATAAAAAAAAAAAAAAAAAAAAAAAATTCCCTCCATGCATAGACTGCATAATTTCTAAGATGAGAAGGGAGGGTAGATCTCTCAAAAAGAGAAACTCCAAAGGTAAAAAGAACTCCTAGAAATAAGTTCATTCAGTTATCTCTAGACTGTATAACTATCTATTAAAACCAGAAAAAAAGATACTTTCTCAAAAATGATGAACGAATTCTCAAGGAAAGTCTGGATTATTTATACTCAACGTTTAAGGCTGAAGCTCCAGATATAATAATGGAATTTTTTACCTACTTAAATAATTAATTCAAAGGATTATACAATAAAATATATATTTAAATCTGATGGAAGAAAAGAATATCAAAACAAAAAAAAAAAAGTAAAAAAAAAAAAATATTATAAAGAAAATTGTATTGCAAAGATATATTTTCCTCATTATTGTCCAGAAATAAATGAAAAAGCTGAAAAATTTTTAATGATACACTCCGAAATTCAGCAAAAATACACCACCTGTGTTGGGCTAGATTATCAGAAAACTTTTGAAATGTTGCTATAAAACACACTTGCTATATATATAACATGATTCCACATTCAGGAAACAATAATCTAATTCCTGATGAAATATTCTATATAAAAAAAAAAAAAAAAAAAAAAAAAAAAAAAAAAAAGTAAATATAAAGAATCTCTGGACTTTCATAGATATTATGCTACTACAAAGATCAACAAAAAATTCTCATAAATCAAAATTTAAACCAAACTTAAGAAAAAGGTTTTTTTGTTCTTGAATTCAATCAAAAAGAAATATTCATATATTATTATAGATACAGAAAATATAATAAAAATAAAAAAATAAAATAAAATACAAATAAACTATATATTAATGATATTGAATGCATTGAAGAAGCACCAGAAAACTTTGAATATCCAAGAAATAGTTTTCAAGACCCCTATTTCTCTTTTATGAAAATGGACATTGATGGAGAAAACATCAGAAATAAAAATTTTTAAATGGTCATAATAATAACATTAATTATTTTAATAAAAATAATAATTTAAACAAAGATAATAATATTAATTAGCTCTTACAGGCTTACAAGATTATCCTCAAAATAAATTTTTTTTTTCTCTGATTTTTATCTTTAAAATTAAAAGAAAAACTTTTGGACTTTAAAAATAGTTCATCTTATTTAATTCATTCAAATGTTTTTTTTTTTTTTTTTTTTTTTTTTTAATCTCACATCTTTTATTAATTTTTTAATTTAATTTATTCATTTTTTAATATATAAGCTTATTTCATTTATAATTTAGATTATCTACTTCATTAGATTTCCAAGAATAAGAATATACTTTTAATTAATTAATTAATTTATTTGTATAGTATAAGAATTTGATATTTAATAAATTGGATTTGATAAATTCTATGATTTCTGTTTTATTTGAATAGTAATTATTTTTATGATGAGGTATGAATTTTATTTAAATAATAAGAAAACTACCAATAAAATTTTATATTTTTCCCTTAAGTGTTGTTTCTCCATCAGAAAAGTCAATTAATGATATAAAATCCTGATTTTTCAAGTTCTCTACCGCTAATAAGATTTTTGTAAATATTTATAGTGAAAAAAAAAAAAAAAAAAAAAAAAAAACTTTTTCTATCCTAATGTACAGTTTATTTGTTTTATTTAAAAACATTTCGTTAAGTTCTATATCTTTTAGTTAGACAAAAAATTATATCATTTGAACAACGTAATTTTACAATTTTATTGATTCATATTTGAAGTTAATAAATAAAAATTTATCATTTGTTACAAGTTCGCCTGCCCCTCTGTCATAAAACCATGTAACATCATCGTTTATTTCTTTATTATGATTAACAAAAATTGATTGATTTTTTGTTTATATCATTAAAACCACGAATATGTTTAGTATTATTTGGAATAGCTACTATTTATTTCGTAATGACCCTGTTGGTTGTCTCTCATTACCGTTTGTTTTTTTTTTTTTTTTTTTTTTTTTTTTTTTGAACCAATAATATCAGTATCCACTTTTAAAAAAAAAATTTCCTTAATATCAATTAATTAAGTCTTTTGACTACTTTTTTTTTTTTTTTTTTTTTTTTTTTTTTGAAATAAGAAATAAATTTGAATATTCATTGAAGTTGGACTTTTCGTGAAGGTGTTAGTCTTTTGTTAAAGTAGTTTCTTGAGAAATATCGATTTAAAAAAAAAAAATAAGATAAAATAAAATAAAATAAAATAGAAATAAAAATAAAAAATAAAAATAAAAATAAAAATAAAAAATAAAAATAAAAATAAAAATAAAATAAAATAAAATATACTTTTGAATATTAGCAAAGAATTAAATGAAACTTTAAATCTGATATATGTTTTCTATTTATTGAATATAGTATGTGTTATGGTTAAATATGAAGATAAGTGGATAGAACCTTCATGATATTTTCATATAGAAATTATATCATGTAAATGCATTTGTAAAAGTTACACAAAATATTTAAAAGAATTTTTGACATAAATTTAAACCATACAAAATTAAGGTAACTAATTGACATACATAAAACATAAATATAAATATACATTAATATAAATAAATAAAATAGCATAATAAAATTATTATTTTATTATAACTTGAATTAAAAAAGGAGGTTGGTTTAAGTAATAATAATAGTTTTTAATAAATAATATAATAAATAAAGTGTAATTTATTTATTTATTTATTTGTTTGTTTGTTTATTTATTTGTTTATTTATTTTTAATAATATTAATAAATGTATTATTAAACCTAATATCATTTATTCATTTATTTTGATAATAAAGTATTTATATAATTGATAGATTAAGAGTCTCAAGTCTCTTAAAAATGAACTCTAGACATAAAAATATAACCAACGTGAAGGTTAGTGTATTATCCACTATTTCATGCAACAATTAAGCAAAATAAAATTTTAAACAAATTTAAATTATTAAACTGTAGTGATCTTATTGCTAGACTTACATATGAAGTCACCAAAAAAAATTAAAAAAAAAAAAGCCTTAACTTGAGTGAATTTTTTAGGAATAATTCTCAGACAAAATGATATTGTCGATAGGGATCGCTACAAATCATACCTCCCAAAATAAAATGAACAAAAAAATTGGAGAAAGACGGATTTAATTATCCTCTGTGCCCCTATGAACCATAAAAGAGGTTTTGATAAGGACGTTTCAGAAAGGGTCATGAGAAATTAATAAGTACTTAAGTAAAATAAATAATAAAATAATGATGTTTAACCTGAAAAAAAATAATTATTATGCAATAAAAAAAAATAAAAATAAATAAATAAATAAATAAGAAAATCAATTTTTAAGTAATTATAAATTTAATAAGAAATTTAGAAATAAAGGAAATACATCTTCGAACACCTTTAATCATAAATATTTGAATGAATTAATAAAAAATTATATACCGACCATTAATGTAAAAATAAAAATGATCAAGTCAAAAATCATTCAGATTTAAATTAAAAAAAATATATATATATAACAGAATTATTGATGACAATACTTAAATAAGAATAAATAGTAAAAATCAGAAATTTGAATATATAAACATAAAAGTGATTAAAAAATGATGAAATCAATGGAAATGATACAAAGGAAAATAAAAAAATGTAAATAAAAAAGAAAAATTAATTTTTTGAAAATATAAAAATTAATTTAAATAATTAATAATTTAAAATACAAAAAAAGAAAAAAATATTTTTTTTATCAGATAATAATTGATAATATAATTGAATCATGTTAGCTTTTCAATCACTACAAATGATATAGAAATTATTATACAAAAAAAAAAGTTTAAAGATAAGAAATAATTAATGAAGAAGATAATGACATAAATAATAATCAAAATATAAAAAGAAGAAGAATAAATGAATCGTTATTAACATTAAGTAAAAACTAAATGAACAATATATAAATCCATGGATATTTTTAAAATAACAGATAAAAATTAATGATTGCTTATTCTAGAAGAATAATTCAATAAAAAAAATCGAAAGAAGAGTATTTGAAAGGGTAGAAAGTGTGTCAGAAAATGATAGTGTAGTAAATTCAAGATGGATATTTTAAGAGAGATAATGAAGGAACTACCATAAAATTTAAAGTGATATGAGTTGTACAAGGCTTTACCTTTACTCTGGAATATGGAGAAAACTTTAAGAAAAATATTCTCTACTACCTCAAGATAAGATTCGTTAAGACTTATCATAGCATTTGCAGCAAAGAAAAGGTGTAAAATCAGACAAATTGAAATAAAAGTAGCTTATCTATATGCCTAAATTAAAAGAAAACAATATATATGTATGCTCCAGAAAGGCAATCTAATGTACAACAAAGGATACTGGAAACTTAAGTAAATACTCTATGGAAAAAAAACAAGCCGCAAGAGAGTGAAATGAAGGCATAAGTAACACTCTTAAAAGAATTAAGAATTCTCATTTGAAAGATTAATTATTGAAGCATGTAGGTTTGCTAAATTTTGATGAGGGATAAAAATAGTATTTATATAAGCGTTATATATATAGGTGATATTCTCATCACAAGTGGATTGTATTATTAGTATCAATATTGAAACATTAAAAGAAGAATACTACTTAAATTAGAGAAAATATTTAAACAATATATTTGAAAATTAAGAAAATTACACTGATACCAATAAAGAAAGAAGATGATGATGAAAATAAATTATTAAATCCAGCATTGTATTGATCAGCTATTGAAAGTTTTTTTTTATATTTAGCTACCAGTGCAAGAGAGGATATGACGTTTTCAGTTAATAGCATTTCAAGAAAAAAGTTAAAAACCTGACAATATTATACTGGAGAAATTTTTTTCTTTTACTACAAATCTTCAGATATTTAACAAGGAAATATGAATTTATAGAATATTATATTCGAGGGAATCAACTTTTTTAAAAATTTTTGTTGTAAATTCAGACTTTGCTAGCGATACAGAAAGAAGAAAAAAAAAATCTACCACTGGATATGTATTACTTTTATGAGTTCTGGACCAACAATCCGGTATTCTAAACTACAAAGTATACTGTAGCAACAGCGACCTCCGGAAGCTGAATACTATAGACTTTGGGAATGTACTAAACAATCATCATAGTAAAATAATATTTGTAACGAATAACTCATTAATAGGAAAAAAAATTATACTAATATTAATATTGATAATTAATCAGCTTCAATAATATAGCAAAAAAAAAAAAAAAGAAACAATAAATTGAAGGACTATACCTATAAATATAAAATATCACAAAATTAGGAAATGAATAAAATTAATAAGGTAAAAAATTACACTATAATATGTAAAATATAATGATAACTCAGCAAATAGTTTAATTTAACTAAGTACCTTAGTAATAGTATGAAAATGAATGAATTTAGAAATAACTTATTATTACCATCCAGAATGAAACATATTATTAATACTTTAAGAGAAGGTGAAAATTTATGCATTATTTTAAACAATATTTATATTCAAATAATAAATTTTAAATTATACAATAATAATGTATTTGTATTTTGAAAGAATAAATCATTTTATTTATTTATTTTTAAAAAAGGAGATTGGTTTAATTAATAATAATAGTTTTTAATAATAAGATAATAAATAAAATGTTGCTTATTCATTTATTTATTTATTTATTTATTTTTAATTACATTAAAAAAAAGGTATTGTTAAACCCAATATCATTTATTCATTTATTTTGAATAATAAAAAGTTTATGTATCTGAAAGGATACTATACTATATTATTATTCCTATGGTTTAACACCATAATAATAATGGAATTAACAAAAAAGTAATTTCCAAGTTTTTCTTTTTCAATTTATAACCTAATCATTTATGAAATTATTTTAAATTGTTTATAATAAAAATTTAATTGATATTTAAAATAAATGAATGTGTTGAATTAGCGTGGCTTATAAATTAAGATTTAAATCATAATTTAACGCCATTCTTATTTTTTTTAAATAATTGTAAATAAATAAAAATAAATAAAAATAAATATTATTATCATTTCAACAAAAAATACTCAAATATGTCTTTAAAATTAAAAATTTTTATATTTTTTTTTTTAAGTTATTAGCAAAAAAATTATTAAAATATATTTATAATTAAATATTATTAAATATTATTTTATAATTTATTTATTAAAAATAATTTAAGCCACTCTTACATGAACGGTTAATTAAAATATGCCGCATTTCATATAAAGTTCCGTTTCGAAATGCAACTCTCTCAAATTAATATTTAAAAATTTATATTATTAGAAAAATATTTTAAAATAAATTATTAAGGGTTAGTATTAATGATTATTGTGAAACAATATAAAAGTAAAACAAAAATAATAATTATAAAATAACAATAAAATAAAAAAAATAATAAAAAAAAAAAAAACACAAAAAATAAAAATAAAAAAAAAAAAAAGAAAATAAATAGAAAATAATAGATATTCAAATATAATAATAATAATGAATAAATATTTCTTTTTTTTTTTTTTTTGTTTAACTTTAATAACAATTAAAAAATAAATAATATAGAATAAAAAAAAAATAAAAATAAGAATATATAGTTAAAAAGCATTACTATCAATATATACTTTTTATCTTTTTTTTATATAATAAAATTAAAAGAAAATAAAATTTTTTTTGTTAACTGTTAATATATTTATGCATATTTATGCATATCTATCTTTTTTTATTATTTATTATTTATTTTTATTTCTATTTTTTTTTTTTTTTTTTTTTTTTTAATTTAAACTTTGAAACAATAAGTATAGAAATCAATAAGACTTCCAACTTCTTCTATCTCCCTCCTTTTTACGTATGATGGTAGATAATAATAACATTTATTTACTTTAGAATTGGCTCACTATTTCGACGTAAATATAATTCATTCCTAAGGCATGCTAATAACACCAAGACTTTCTTTTAAAGGTTCATTCAACTGGGTATTATCACTAGTAATCTCTTTTATGTTATCTAGGTGAATGGTTAACTATGCTATCCATTCATATCAGGTCAAATCAAATTGTTAACTGTACATGACTCATATACAACTCTTATTCTAGCTAAACTTAGAATAACCAATTAAATGTGAGGGAAACACTTTTGAATTCCTCAAGGCTTATTTTATTATTATATTATATTCTAATTTAGTCCAGAAAACCATTATAATATGTATCATTTAGTATAGTATTTTAGGAAAGTCTTATTTTTTCATATTATAAATTAAAATATATTACAGAATGATTCAATAATTTATTAAATAGTTGTATGAATTTGATTTGTTTTAATATTTTTTATAATTTTTAATAATAATAACAGTAATAATAATAAAAAGATTAATATAATATTGTCTATAAAATTTATATATATATAATTTATTTTTATATTTTTTATTTTTTGTTTTTTAACTTAATAATTTTTGAATATTTGATATAATTTTATTATATTTTAGGTTCATTGTTTAAAAATTTATATATTAAAAATTGTATATAATTATATATTTATATTTATTTTTATTTTATAAAAAAAAAAAAATCTTTTATTATAATATATATATAAAATATTTATTATTTATATAATTATTATTTATTTATAAAAAAATAATAAATTACTACAAATCTTTAAATCTTTGGTTATTTATTTTTTTTTTTTTTTTTAGATAATTTAAATAAATTTATATAATTCATTCTATATTATTTATTTTAAATAAATGAAAAAAGAAAATGAAAATAGAAATAAAAATTATATTAATATTTATTGAATTAATCTTTAAATAATGATCAATTATAATATAGATATATATTACTACATTTCTTTTAGTAATATTATATTTTTTTATATTAATATTATACATATATCCTCATTGCTTTCTAATAATAAAAAAATACAATTACAAACTTTACATAGACTTATTATGGATTGCTAATATTTTATTTATTTATTCAATACTAATAATAATTATATAATGATTTTAATTAATAAAAATATTATTTAATTAAAATTTTAATATTAAGTTTTAAAAATTATATTTATTGTAATTATTAAATGAAAAAAAAAAAAAAACTTTAAAAAGAATATTAAATATGAACTGAAGTTATATTAGTAATAATTATAAAATTTATAAAAAAAAAAAAAAAAATAAAATTAAAATAAAATAAAAATAAAGAGAAAAGTATAATATAAAGAACTATATATATATATATATATATATATATATATATATAAATATATACTTTTTTTTTGTTTTTAATATTTACTTCTATTTATTATTTAATGTTAATTATTTATTACTTATTAATTATTTATTATTTATTATTTATTATTTTTTATTATATATTAATAAAAATATAAGCTACTTGGAGGAAAAATTTCGTACTTAATTCAATATTGATTATATATATATATATATACATATAATTCATTAAATTTTTTAAATTTTGTTTTTTAAAGTGTTAATTATAATAATTATGTTAAAATATTTTTATAAATAAATGTTTATTAAATTTTTTTTTTTTTTTTTTTTTTAATATTTTATTCAGAATCTGATATTTAAAATATTAAAAATACAGAATAGGTTTTTAAAATAATTTTTAATAATTTCAATTCAATGTAAATTGTATTATTTGCTAGATTATTGGCCATAAAAAGCTATAATAATAATTACTTTTTATAAAATTAAAATAAAGATTAAATATTCATTTTGTTTTCATAACGTTACATTTTAGTTTCTACTAATTTATTCAAAATGTGAAGTATATAAAAAAAATTAAATATAAAATATATAATAATTAAAATATTTATATTATATATTCATGAAAAATTCAATAAATGATTTATATTTTAACAACAAAAAGTATTATATATTAATAAAAATAAAAAATATTTGAAAAAGAAATTTCATATTTTAGTTTAATGTTGAATTCACATAATTTATACAATTTTATAATTTATTATTTATATTTTTTTTTTTTTTTTTTCAAAATTGCTATTTTATATATAATAATTATGCTAAAATTATACAAAAATATTTTTTATAAATAAATAATTATTAAAAGTTATACTAAAAATTTTTATATAGATAAATGATTATTAAAAGAAGTTTTAAATACTTAAATTTAAATATTTATATACTTTTCATATTATTTCTTAGTCTCTCTATTAATTTATAACTAAAATATGATATATAATAAATAAATTTTAAATAGTAAATAAATAGCAATAAACAGTTTAATTTACCATTATTTAATAACATTTATTAATAGTAAGTAATAAAAATATTTACTTTAACTTAGATTTTCATAAATATATAAGGTAAATATTTTTATTAGTTGTTATAATTTGGTAATTTTTATTTTGTAAATGATTAATTTTAATGTAATTAAAATTAAATGAATATAAATAATATATTATAAATAACACATTGGATTCTACAATCTATAAATCAATATCAAACCTATTTTTCTATTATTGCATTATAATATTCAATTTGAACGTCATTATATCTTAAATTGTTTTAATTATTGTTATAGCTATATATATAATATACGTATGATAGAGTTGATTTAATATATATGTGTGTGATATAGTATTTGATATATATTTAGCATAGTTGATATATAATATTAATTTTATTTTTTATTTTAATTAATAATTAGATTTTTTGTTGAAAAACGTGGACTTTTTCTAATTAATTATGATTAATTATTTAATTATTTCTATAAATAAGATATATAATTAAGTATCCACAATTTTATTTTGTATTTGTAATTATAATTAATAAACGATAATAAATAATAATTTCATCGGATAAATAAAATAAAAAAAAAAAAAAAAAAAGCAAAATAAATAAAAGAAAAGAAAAAAAAAGAAGAAAAAGAAAAAGAAAAAAAAATTGTATTCTGTCTCAAATAATATTTATTATAAAGATTACATTGATTATTATTATTGATATATTAATTTTTTTTTTTAATTAATATAATATATTTAACTTAGCATTTTTTTTTTTATATTATTTTAAAAAATGTAGATTTTAAAGATACGTTTAATAGTTTATTTCTATTTTATTTTTATTTTGTAATTTTTAAATAGATTTATATTTAAATTAATTTTTTTTTAAAATATTTAATAAATATATATTTTATATAATAAGTTAATTATTTTAATATATCATTTAAAGTTTATTCTACTGATCAATTCTATAAATTTTTCTAAAAATGTACATAAATTATTGATTTCGTGTGACATTTAAAATTATTTTTATTTCATAATTTTTTGTACCACCAAAAAATTAAAGATTTAATTTTACATTGAAAGATAATTTATAATAAAAAAAAAAAAAATTGATAAAAATGAATATTTTAAAGAATAAAAAAAAAAATTACCATATTTTTCTGTAATTATTATTATTATTATTATTATTATTATTTTAGTTAAAGGAATAATTATTATTTCATTATTAAAAATAACATTAAAAAAAAAATTATAGAATTATATAAGTTATATTAAATAAAATTTGAATTGTTACATTTTATTCCATAAAGAATTTTATTATAATATAAAGAAGACATAAATTTTTTTCTTATAATAAACAAAATCAATGTATTTTATTAATATTTTATAAAATAAATATATGTATATTTATTTTGAATAAAATTCGGTTAAACTAATAAAAGGCATATTTCGGTTTTATTTTATTTTATTTTATTATTTTATTTTTTTTTTCTGAAAAAAAAAAAAAAAAACATCATAGTAACATCTAGAAATATTTAAATATATAATTTTTTAATTTTTCATATATAATTTATATAATTTTTATATACTTTTATATATAAGATTTAATGATTTTATTAATAAAAATAATAATGATAATAAATAATAGAAATTTTTAAAATAAAATATTTTAATGATTAGTTATTATATATTTATAACCAATCATATGCTAATATAATATATGTAGCATTAGTAAATCATATAAAAATAAATATAATATATTTTCATTAACCAATCATATGGAGATAATAATTAATTACAGTATTCAAGAATCAAAAGCAAAATTTAAGAGCAAGAAATTTTTTTTCTTCCTCTTCTCACATATCTGTATTTGAGTGTGAATCAAAATGGTAAATAATTTATGAGTGTTTGATGAAGCAAAATATTAATGATATTAAGAAATGTTGTACAATGAATGTGTTTATATTAATAGTTAAATATAATTTTAATAATTATGTATAATAGCCAGCTAGATTTAGTAAGAACAGAAAGAAGCGTGGACACGTCTCTGCCGGTCACGGTAGAATTGGAAAGCACAGAAAACACCCAGGAGGTCGTGGTTTGGTAAACTATTGGATATATATATTATGATAAAATAGTTTCTGATAGAATGGTTAAATACTAAATTTAAAAATTATATTTGTATTATAATTGTACAATTTTTATAAAATAGGCTGGTGGTTTAACTCACCACAGAATCAACATGGATAAGTATCACCCAGGTTACTTCGGTAAGGTTGGTATGAGATACTTCCACAAGACCTTAAACAAGTTCCATCGTCCAGTTGTTAACGTTGAAACTCTCTGGAACTTAGTTTCTGAACAAACCAAGGCCAATGCCTCCGCCACTAACATCCCAGTCATTGATGCTAAGCGTGCTGGTTTTGGTAAGGTTTTAGGTAAGGGTAAGCTTCCAAACAAGCCATTCGTTCTTAAGACCAGATTCATCTCTCGTAAGGCTGAACAAAAGATCAATGCTGTTGGTGGAAAGGTTGAATTGATGTAAGTTGAATTGATTGTGTATTAATATATAAATATATTTTTTTTTTAAAAATAAAATTTTAATGAAGACACATTTGTAACTAATATTTTTTATTTTTATATATAATATTAAAAATTTAAATAATAGTGCTTAAGTTAAATAACAAAAAATTTTGAAGACTTGTATGAAAAGATTTTGTATAAATTGATCATAATGCAATCATTTAATAAAAATTAAATAGAACCTAAAAAAAATAAAATAAAAAAAAAAAAAAACATCTTTTTATTGAAAACAATATAGAGCCGAATTATTTATTTATTATTTAATAGACTTTAATATTTATTATCATCATAATCTTTCCATTGTACAGTATTTATTTATTTAATAAACAACTTAATTTAACAAAATAATGGTTAATTTTAATTTAATATCAAACTATTGATAAAATATCATTTTAAATATGATTTTATAATTTTTTTTTTAAATTAGTTTATTTTATATGATACTATAAGTGAAAGGGAAAAATTTTAGGAATATTTAATTTATAAAAAATATATAATATAGGGATTTGAAGATCAATAAATAATTTTAATAAATAAAATGTAAGATACTATTTAATAAAATATCAATAATTTAATTTGATTATAATCAATAATTTAAATTGATTATAATTAAATTTGTTTTAACATATTTTAATATTATTTATTTTTAATTAAAATTTAATTTGGGACGTACTTTTTGTTATTTTTTTTATTAAAAGAATTTCAAAGTTTTGAAATCTTTTAAAAAGCTCTTTTTTTTATTATTATTATAAAGGTTAATTTTTATAATAAAAAATGATAAGGCATAATGATAATACAGGATCAGCATCTATTTCTACGAAGGATGAATCTTGCCCTAGTAGTTCAATAAATGATGAATCCGGGGAGAGTTTAGTGGACACCACACTATCTATTTTAAAGATGTTACTTTTAGGTTTTATTTCTTTTTTATTTGTTAGGAAGGGAAAAATTCCCGCATAGTACAACTTGCCGAAATACATAGTATTTTCGAGCTTTTTTATTTTTTTTTTATTTTTTTTTTTTTTTTTTTTATTTTTAATTTCAAATGTATTATTTTTTAAAATAAAATTTAATAAAGTTTTATTCTCTTCTCTTTCTAAAAAAAAAAAAAAAAAAAAAAAAAAAAAAAAAAAAAAAAAAATTATAATAAAAAAAAAAAAAAATATATATATATTATAAATAATAATTATTTATTTATTTACTAATTACTACACTTTTAATTATTTCTATTAATTTTACTTTAAATAACTAAAAGAAATTTGAAATCATTTGAAACTTTACTATTATTTTTTTTCCACTTTACTCTAAAACCCAATTTTTTTTTATTTTTTTTTACAGTTCACAAATTCTAATTCCACCCATTATACAATTTATTTTTATCCATGGAAATTAATTTTTCCTTAAAAAAAAATTTAAGTTAGGTTCAAAAAATAAGTTCCAATAAAACCCTTTTCTATTATTAAAAACCATTATTAACATATATTGTATATTTCAAAACTTTTTTTTATTAAACATACTTTTTTTTGAACTCTCCTTTTCTTAAAATAATTCAAATTATCATTATGACACAATAAATATTAAAATAATTTTGCTAAAAAAAAAATGAATTTTAAATAATATACGTTAAAGACCCTTTTTTTAGTTTTGATTTTATTCATATATATATTTGAATATATATACTTTATTGATCTAAATGATAAAGGCATTTTGATATATACTATTTCTTCCATCATTTGTACACTAACGTTTAATTTAAGCGGAGGCAGCAGCAACACGTGGCTTTGGAGCAGTGTTTTCTCTGAAACCGTTCTTGAAACGTCTGGTGAGAGTCTTTAAGTACTTCATACGACCGGTACCGGTAGTCTTTCTTCTCTTACCCTTAACACTCCAGTTGTCTATTTTATATTTGTATATTAATTTTATATTAATATTTTCATAAAATATTTTAATAAAATGTGATTCCAAAATTAAAAAAAAAACTTATAAACAATATTTAAATTATACTTTATAATTTTATTTATTCCTTATAATTACATTTTCTAGTCTTAGCAGCTGGGTAACCACATTGACCGCAAGTCTTCTTTTGATTGTGGAAACTACGACGACCACATCTTGGACAGATAGTGTGGGTCTTAGTGTGACGTTCACCAAAACTGGTAGTACCTTTAGTCTATTATAATTTCAATAACATGTATATTATATTTTTAATTACTATTAGATCACCATTCATCCATCATTTATAAATAATATTCATATATGTCCTATATTATCATTTATCATATACACAAATAATTTAAATTTTAATCATTCATTTACCATTTTTAACTAATCTAAATGATCGGTATAAAATCGAAAGAGAGGAATTCAAATAATATTTTAGGAATGAAATTTCAAAGATTGTTTATAGTCACGTGTGAAATTATTACCTATATTGACCAATCAAATACTATTTTATAGAGTATATAAGAAAATTTTAAATTTTTGTTTTACTTTTTTTTTTTGAAGAAATTTTAAAAAAATAAATTAAATGTATAGATTTATAAATGGGTTATAGTTTAGTTGGAAAAAACAAATTTTTTATCGATTAATGTTTTGACACATTTTGATGTATACATAAATTTGAAAATTGAAATGCTTAAATAATTATATTAATATATATTTAAAAATGTAGTAATTTAACCAATCAAAATATAGAAATTAATATTTTTAATATACCAAAAATTCTTAAAAAAAAAAAAAAAAAAAAAAAAAAAAATTGAATCATGTGTAGGTTAAAGTAAAGCTTCATTTAATTTTATTTAGAATAAAGGGAATGAGCTTTGGATTTTGATTATTTAACGTTTTAAATTAATCATCTAAATATCTTTTCGACATAGTTATTATTTCAAGATGTTAAACAATGATTAGAGTTCTTTCTTGTTGAATATTTCAATTGTCATCCTTTTATTATTATATTACTCTTATTATCAATAAAATAAGAAGTCCTTATTAAAATATCTGAATATTTTTTTTATTTTTTTTTTTATTTTTTTTTTATTTTTTTTTTATTTTTTTTTATTTTATTTTCCTTATTTTTTTTTAGTTATTATTATTTATTGATATAAATTAATGTTTAATATATATACATAATTGTTTGTATTTAAAAATAATTTAAAATATAAGAGTTGACATTTATATGTATAAATTGAAAGAGTTTCATATTATAAATTTGGTTTTACTTTGTTCAATTTAGTATTCTTAAAAATGATAATATAAATAATATTTCTTATTAAAATGTAAAATTAATAACTTTAAATAAAATCCAAACATATAATGTAAGATTATAGATAGACTATTCCAATTCAATGAATGATATTCATTACTTTATACTTTTATTAAATTATATAATAAAAGTGTATAATAGAAATTTTTTATTTTTTTTTTTTCTTATTTTACAGATAATAATTATCTATGAAAAAGTAAAAAAAAAAAAAAAGAAAAAAATTTTAAATACTTATAAAAAGAGAAAAAAAAAAATTTTTTTAGATGAAGTTACAGATAATATTGATACTAATAATCTTAATAAAAAATTATCTTACAAGAATAATAATTGAAGAACATACAATTTTAAATGAACATAATGTTTTGAATCTCAAAAAAATATCACAATTTTAAAAAAAAATATTATTTGGATTCACAAAAAAAATATCACTAAAACAAAAGTTATGAACTATTTTTATTACGGAGAAGAAATTTTAATTTTATTAATATTTAATGATTTTACTTATTTTATATTAATAAAATTATTTCTGAATTTCATATATAATAATATTTTTTAAAAATTAAATAATAATAAAAAAATTTGAAGATTAAAAGATTAAAACATATTTAAAAATTTATAAAACACCTTTAAATATTCGGAAAAAACTCTTTTAAATATTTAGAAAAAAAAAAAAAACCCTTTAATTAATAATTATTTGTAGTAGTATTAATAGTATTAATAATATTTAGTAATATTAATTGGTAAGTATTATTTGGTGTCATAATTTCAAAGGATTGGTACTCATTTTTATAAATATTTGAAAATTCTTCAGACCTTGACGATAATAATAATCCATGTGTCATATCTTTCATATATATAATCTTTTACGATGAGCTTTAATTATGATCATTATTTATTGTTTTTATTGCAATAATAACAATATTGTTAAAATCGTTATTATTATCATTATTATTATATTTTATCTATATATTTAATTAATTAGATATAAGAAAATAATAAAAAAAAAAAAAAAAAAAAAAAAAAATAGGTAGATAGATAAATTTGTTAAAAAGAGGTTATTATAAAGGATCTTAGTAATTTAATATTAAAGTTACTAAGTATAATATAATCTTCAAATTTATTAAGATTTTTGAAACTAACTAAATAACTTTCACAAAAATGTATTAAATTTTATTTTTTTTATAAAGTTTTATTATTTATTGTATTTTAAATATTCTTATTTCTAATTTTTTAATATTTTTAATATTTATTTTTACTGTTATATAAATCATTAAAAGTAAAAAAAAAAAACATCAAAAAATTTTTAGAATTTAATTAAATTCTATTATGCATTAATTAATCAATTGTGTAACAACAAATTTCAAGTATAAACAACAAAAGAAAAAATAAAAAATAAAAAAAAAAATAAAAATAAAAAAAAAATATAAAAAAATTTTAAAATAAAAAATAAAAAAATACATATAATATATAATATGTGTTATATATAAAACCATTTTTAACAATTTAAATTTTTAAATGATAGATAGATTGAAAAAAAAAAAAATTTATATATCAGGAGAAATCATTAATTAATCTATATTATAATTAATCATTATTTAATGATTAATTAATTCAATGAATATTAATATTACTTTTATTTTTTTTTTTTTTTATTTAAGATATATGAATTTAAAATGAATTATATAAATTTATTTAAATTATCTAAAAAATAATAAAAAAAAAATTACTTATTTTTTCTATCCATAATATTGATTATTAATTATGGCATTCTCGTTTAGGACATTTCAACAATTATAATAATATCAAGGATTATATTATTAAATATATACATCTTTTCATAACAACAAAAAAGAATTTCCTGAATGTAAAATCAGCAAATTAAGAAGAAAGCCATTTTCCATTTCTGAATTTTTTACTACCCAACCTTTAGAATTGGTCCATACTGATGTTATTGGTAAACTAGAAACTTCTTATCAGGGTTATAACTTCTACTACCTTACTTTCCTTGACAATAATAATAATAGAATGAATAATAGTATTAATAATAATGACTTTTTAGATATCAAGGCTAATTGAAAAAGAAGTATTCAAAAAGATGAAGACTCAGATGATGATTCAGATATTCAAATATTAAATATAAGAAAAGAAATATTATTAAAAAAAAAAAAAAATAAAATAAATATTAATAAAAAAACATAAAATCTTCAATATGATAACACAATGTCCAAATACATATAATGAATCTATGAATTCAAAAGATTTGAAAGAATGGAACATAGTAAGAAAGAATGAAATTAAAAATATGTATGATAAAAATGTTATGATGGTGGTTGATATTAATAGTATTCCAAAAAAAAAAAAAAAAAAATTCAAATATTATAGATACTAGATGGGTATTATGTAATTAAAAGCGATAATACTAAAAAAGCAAGATTAGTTGCAAAAGGTTGCCAACAAAAGAAAGGTAAAGACTTTATTTCAACTTATTTCATCAACAGCACAATCGGATAGTTTAAGAATTATCATCGCAATTGCATCAATAAACAAATGGAATTTAAAACAATTAAATATCAAAGCAGCATATTTAAATACAGATATTAATGAAATTATTTTATGTTAAAATTCCACAAATAAAAACTATAATAGTAACAAAATGTTGCTATTGAAAAAAAAAGTATTATATGGTTTAAAGCAAGCTGGACGTATGTAGAATGAAAGAATAATAAATTATTTAAAATCCATTGGTTTCATTCAATATAAATTCGATATATATTTACTTGGAAGATACAGTATAGAAAATAAACTAATGGCTGCATTAACTTTATATGTATATGATGATATTAATTACTACCGAAGATAATGAAATTAAATATATAATTAATAAATTAAAAAATAAATATGCTATTTCAAAAGAATCTGATGTCAGAAAAATTATTGGAATAACTAATCATAAAACAAAAGATGGTTATAAAGTAAATCAAGAAGATTATATAAATAAAATTATTAATAAAAAAAAATTTATAATATGAATAAAACTAAAATTATAAAATATCCTTACAGAAAAACATCAAATAAAGAAAGAAAAAAAAAAAAAGTAAAACCTGTCGATGTTGGAAAATATAAATCATTATTAGGTTCACTCTTATATTTTTCTTTAAAATCCCAACTAGATATTTTATACACAATTAATCAAGTATCAAAAAATTGTGAACATCCAACGACAATTGATTATAAAACATTATTAATGATATTACAATATTTGAAATCTACAATACATAAATCAATATATTTTAAGTTAGTAGGATTTTCAGATGCTGATTATGCTAATGACGATTTTACTAGAAAATCAGTTAAGTGGATTATATTTTTTTTTTTACTAGGAAATAGTCCAATTTCATGGAAGTTTGAATCTTTGAATCTTCAAATGTATGAACCTTTAAAGTCCATAATTTAGGCATAGAATTAGTCTTTTTATGGATTCCTAAAAAACACTTCCATTTTAGAATTATCATCTTAACTATAAGAATGTTCAAGTAGTTCTGAGATATTTAATAGTCTCCTTTTTATTATAAAGAATTTCTTCTAGTATTTAAAATTTTATTACTTGAATAGGGAATTTTATTTCATTAAAAAAATAAAAATAAAATAAAATAAAATAAAATAAAATAAGCATATTGAATTAAATCTAGATTATTCTTCTATGAAGGCACAAGAATTTTTCTATATTATTAACCAAATAATTATATAAATCTCAGATATATAGGAATGAATCCTTTTTTTTTTTTTTTTTATTACTTTTGCTTTAAGTATTGATCCAAATCTTTTTATTTACTTTCTTTAAGTATAGATCTAATATAGGTTTTTTATTTTTATTTTTATTTTTTTTTTATCTTCAAATACAATTACTTTTTTTAAGTATAGATTATAAACTTTTTTTTTTATTTTTAATATTTTAATTATAATAAATACAAATACTTTTTTTAAGTATAGATTATAAACTTTTTTTTTTTTTTATTTTTAATATTTTAATTATAATAAATACAAATACTTTTTTTAAAGTATAGGTTATTTTTAATATTTTGATTGTTATAAATACAAATTCTTTTTTTAAATATAGATTAAGAATGCCTTTTTTATCTTTTCATTTTTAGTATTTTAATTATAATAAATACAAATACTTTTTAAGTAAATATTCAGTGTAAATTTTTTTTTTTTTTTTTTATTAATATTTTAAATTTAATAAATGTAAATATTTTTTAATTAAATAAAAATTCTTCAAATTTAATATGAAAAATATATATTTAAAATTAGTTAAAAATATTATTATAGTAAGAACTATATTTTGACAGTATATTACAAATATAAATCATGATAAATGCAATCGAAGGAATGCAATTATGAAAACAAAACATTTTTAAAATTTTAATTATTTAAATAGTAGTATTTGTTGAAATAACATTTTTCGGTCCCTTGGAACCACAATTTAAATATTAGCTTTTTTTTTTTTTTTTTTTTTTTTCTAATAACAAAAGACAATTAACCATTCTCATTGATACTCTGGGAAGCTTTCTTTTTATATATTATAATATAACAGGACTTTTTAAATTTTTCACTAAATCTTTCTAAATTCATTATTTTAAATCGTTTTATTGATTAATCGACCAATTATCCATTAATGTAATAGTAGTAATAATAAATAACCTAACATATTTTCATTACATTACTTTTCTTTTTTAATTTTTTTTCGTTTTGAGTTAAAATTTAATATAAAGATATTGTATGTATATATATTTATATTTCTTTCTTATAATCTATTTTATTTTATTTTTTTTTTTATTAAATATGTTTAATATATTATATAATTAGAAAAAAAAAAAAAAAAAAAAAAAAAAAAAAAAACATTTCGTATCCATTAGTGCATCGTAAAAATTAATTATATATATAAAAAAAAAAAAAAAAAAAAAAAAAAAAAACGAAATAATATATATATATATTTTTTATTATTTTTTTTTTATATCCAGGAATATGTTATATAAAATAATTAAAACAATGATCTATATAATAAATGAAAATAGATGTAAAGTTGGTTAAAATAGTAAAAAAAAAAGTAGCATGTATAGAGCATATGTATAAATATGTGTGTATATATATGTTTTTGTTGGGTATTATGTATGTTATGTTTGATATATCAGTTATATACATATAATAGGTATAAATTGCACATACTGTAATGCATAAACCCATATACATACAATGCATATATGCATTTTATACATATATGTTACACATGCTACTATATTTTGTACAATTTATATTAATTAAAAAGGGTATTTTCTTACATTAAATAAGTGTTAAATAAGTATTTATAAAAAAAAAAAAAGTGTTTTGTATAAAATATTTTTTAAATATTTTATAATAATATAAAAAGAAAATAAAATTAAAATTATTTAATACAATAAAATTATGCAATTTTAAAAAATGTTATAGTAATAATAATAATAATAATAATAATAATAATAATAATAATAATAATAATAATAATAATAATAATAATAATAATAATAATAATAATAATAATAATAATAATAATAATAATAATAATAATAATAATAATAATAATAATAATAATAATAATAATAATAATAATAATAATAATAATAATAATAATAATAATAATAATAATAATAATAATAATAATAATAATAATAATAATAATAATAATAATAATAATAATAATAATAATAATAATAATAATAATAATAATAATAATAATAATAATAATAATAATAATAATAATAATAATAATAATAATCTTATTATAATATCATTAATAATATGAAAAAATAATTGACAATATATTAAATATTATATAAAATATTTAACCTTTTATATGGATTATTATTTTTTTTTTTACAACAATTATTATAATATTTAAATGACTATCTCTAATTTTATATTTTAAATAGAATTCAATGAAAATATAGTGATACAATAAATTAAATATCTTGCTAAGAGAATTGAATAATAATAACTATTTTTTAATAAATTTTACTGATATTCCATTGATTTTATATAAATTATAAGTACAATTATTAAAAAAAACTATATAATTATAATAATAGTTTACTTTTTTAATATAATTTCTATTAATTATTATGATTATTATTATAATTATATGTATTATTATAATTATTACTATAATTAATATTTATTATCATAATTGATAAAAGAAAAAATAATTAAATAAATTTAATAATATTAAAGTAGAATGTTGAGTAATTAAATTATTATATATAAAACAGTAATAAGAAATCAAGAAAGCTATATTTAAAATAATATATGTTATATTATATGTTATATGTTTGCTATTTTTATTATAATTACTATTTTTATATATAAAATATCTTTTATAATAATTACTATTTTTATATATAAAATATCTTTTATTATAATTGCTATTTTTATATATAAAATATTTTTTATTATAATTACTAATGTATTTTAATAATTGTTTATTAATTGTTTTAATTATAAAACTTTTTAATAGAGCTGAATAATAATGATAATAAAAATATTAGTTTAATGTTTTATAAATAAATATGAGTTAGTGTAATAATAAATAATAAATAATAAATAATAAATAATAAATAATAATAAATATAATAATAAATAAAAAATAATAATAAATATAATAAATAATAAATAATAATAAATATAATAACAAATAATAAATATAATAACAAATAATAAATAATAAATAATAATAAATATAATAATAAATAATAATTATAAATAATAATAAGTGATAATAATTAATAATAATAATAAAATAAGTTTGGTAAATTCATGAAAAGTAATTATATTCAATTTATCTTAAATACGTTATTTCAATCCTATTAATACTATAATTTTAATTAATATTATAACAATAATAATTTTTTTTTGGTTTAAATTTATATAAAGTTTTTTTTTTATTAAAATATATGATTATGATGATAGCTATGATGATGATATTGATGATGATGGTTATTTATTATTTCTCTGTATAATTACAATTACATTAACATCGATATGAGCATTAAGGTTAATTAACAAAAGAAGTATTTAATTAGATGATTTAAAATTAATTTAAACAGGAAAGGAAAATCTAATCAATTAATTAATTAATTAAGGTTATTAGGATAATAATAATTTTTTTTTTTTTTTTTTAGTTTAATATAGGTCTATGTTTAAACTTTTATTTAAATTATAATAGATATAATTTAAATATAATTATATTTATATCTATATAATGAAAATTGATAAAGTTAATAACAAAAAAAAAAAAAGAAAAAGAAAAATAAAAACAAAAAATAATAAAAAAAAAAAAAAAAAATTAATAAAAAGAATAAAAATTATATATATAAAATATTAAAAGTTAAATATGAATTTTAATATTTAAAATTATAATATTTATTATTGATTAATTTCATAATTTCATGTTGATAATTAAATAGATTAGATTATACCTTATATTCCTTTCGGTTAAAACAAATAAATAAACATAAAAAAATATAAGAATTTTTTTTTTTTTTTTTTTAGTTTTTAGTTTTAGTTTTTATACAATATTGCATTATCTGTCAGATAATGCAATATTATTTGGAAACATAATTTTTGAAAAACACTATATTTTATATATACATATATATATTATCATTATTATTGAAAATTAAGTATAAAAAAAATGAATATTATTGAAAATTAGTATAAAAAACAACAATTATCATTGAAAATTAAGTATAAAAAAAAATGAAGTAAAACAAGTATTTTACCTTGGCTTAAGAAGATTAATAATAGGTTAATTTTAATTTTATTTACTTAAATTATAACAATCATTATTCATTATTATTTTCTCATTTAAAATAAATTTAATTTATAAAAAGTATAATTATTTAAAAGGAATACTAGTAATAGTATTAATATAATAATAATAATATAATTTAAAAAAGTTTATCTATATATTTTGATTGATTTGCTTAATAAAAAGTCAATTTTATATAGATAATATATTATGTGGAGAATTAAAAATATTAATGATAAATACAAATAATAAAATAATAATAAAGATTGTTAGAATTTTGTAGTAAATAATAATAATAATAATAATAATAATAATAATAGTAATAATAATAATAATAATAATAGTAATAATAATAATAATAATAATAATAATAATAATAATAATAATAATAATAATAATAATAATAATAATAATAATATAGTTTTTTTTTTTTTTAACTTTAATATACATCAAATTAAAAACTATAAAAATATCTATAACTATTTAATTAGTAGAAAAAAAATTTTTTTTAATATTTATTATAAAAATTTCATTGTCAATATTTAAAATAATTAACTATACTTATTTAATATTCTATTATAAATAAAATATTAATAAAAAAAATATTTAAATTCAATTTTACTTTAAGTAACATAATGTGCAAAAAAAAAATGAATCATTAATTATTATTTAAATAATTTAATTCAGCTTTTCTTTAAGTATGATAAAGTACAAAGAAAAAATAGTAATCAATAATTGCTAAATAAATATTTATTCATATATATTTTTTAAATTTTTTTTTTATTATAATTATTATTAATAAACAAATTTCTAGAAAAAACTATGAATTAACTAATTAGTAATTATATAAATCATAAATCATAAATCATAAATCATAAATAATATAAATTACATAATAAATAATAAATAATAAATAATAATTACATAATAATTAATAAATAATAAATAATAATTACATAATAATTAATAAATAATAAAAATATTACATAATAAATAATAAATAAAAATAAATAATAAATAAAAAATAATAAATAAATAAATAATAAATAAATAAATAAAAAAATAAAAAAATAATAAATAATAAAAATAATAAAAATAATAAATAATAAAAATAAAAAATAAAAAATAAATAATAAAAATAAAAAATAAAAAATAATAAATAAATAATAAATGATAATATAGTGAAATAATAAATAATTAAAAAATATACATATTACATATTAAAAAAAAAATAAATATTAAAAAAGAAATTAAAATGAATAATTATTAATAATTAGAATGATAAACATATTTTTTTTTATAATTCTTCAAAAATATTCTAAAGTTTTTTTTTTATAATTTTCTAAATATTTATAATTTTCTAAATATTTATCAAAAGTACATTATTTGTTTTGTTTGTACATTAGTAATAATGTAATAATTTAAAAAAAATAATATTGAAGATTAATCTATAAAAATGTATTTATTACTTTTTTTATTTTAATATTAATGAAACTTAAAATTTTAATATGATTAATAGGATTAATTAAATTTAAAAAATTATACAATTATTATATTTTAATATATTTTTTGAATGTATTAATATAAATTATATTAACGAAAAAAAAAAAGAAACAAAAAAAAAGTGACGCTTATTAATTTTAATATAAACTAAGGTTCAATAAAAATTTAATAAAAACAATTATTATTAATTTTATAGTTATATATTAAAATATAAATACATTATATTATAATATATATTATATTTAATATTTAATTAATTAATAAATTTTTCATTAATAAAGAATACCAATGAAATATAATGTTACACAACATTTAATTTCAATAAAATTTTTTTTTCATATAAAAAAAATAAAAAAAAAATTAATTTAATAACATTATAGTATATAGAACAATTAAAAAATATATAAATTAATCGATTTTTTTATATTTATTTTTTTTTTCTTTTATTATAAAATATATTTAAAAAACTATAAAATATTTAATTTTCCTAATAGAATTAGAACTTATCTAAATATGGAAATATTGTGAATATATTCGTTGAAATTTTATGAAACGTGCTATCTTTTATTTATTCATAATTATTATTAATATTAATTCTAAATCGGAGTAAAATAAATGAACAGAAAAAAAAAATACTACGTAAAAAAAGTGAGAATAGTATATTAGATAGATTTATATATATATAAAGGAAAAAAAAAAAAAAAAAAAAAAAAAAAAAAAAAAAAGAAAAAAAAGGAAAAAAAAAGGAAAAAAAAAAAAGGAAGAAAATAATTTTTCTTGATAAAATATACATTATTAAACTACATTAAATAATTAATTCATTATTAATTAATTATTTTTCAAAATATAACTTATGTAGAATTCGTTTATCTCTAATAAGAAACATAATTTTTAAATACGTTTATTATAATTTGTCTAAATTTAAATGAATTATTCATTTTTTTTATTGTTTTATAATATGTGCTATAATTATTAGTAAATAATATCCTATAATTAACTTAAAAATTTTTTTTTTGCCTTGTTTTGTTTTCAATGAATAATGACTTTTTAATTTCAAGTTATCATTTCATAGGAGATAATTTTACATGATGATAAATTAAATTAAAAAATTTTCCTTATTATTATTGTTATTTTTTTATTTTATTTATTTTTTTTTTTTTTGTAATTTTTAGAAATACCAAAGAATAAAACTTTAAATAGAATAAAATACCCAAGAACTAAAGAAAACAAAGTGATGTAATACAAAGGTTATTGATATGAGCATAGATAATATAATTATTAAATTAATAAATGGTTTGTGAAACATTATCAAGAATAATATATAAAAACAAAATAATTGACTGGATCCTATTATAGTTCTGAAGTATTATATTAGGTTAAAATTTATTATTTATTAATAAAAAAAATTTTTAAACAAAAAAATTAATATAAGAAATATGAGTGATGAACCTAGTAAAAAAAAAAAAAAAAAAAAAAAATAGATTTCCATATAACTTCAAAGGAAACAGCAACATACTTTTTTGTTTTTTTAATTATTTTATTTTAGGTCTTATTTTTTATTAAATTTATACATATATATAATTATTAATATAATATATATAATATAGATATTAGTGTGTTGGAGTTTTCAATATTATCACTATGAGTACCATTGCTTTTAAATATTCATTTTATTTAAAATATTTATAATAAGTTTTCTGACGTTTATGCATTTGACAAGAAAGCTAATACCTCTATTCATGGGTTAGATTATACTGACCTCACTTCAAAGGGAACTGGCAAAGCACTCCAAGAATAAGTGTACTAGAAAATTTTCAGCAATAATATACATGTCAGAGCGCTAATGCTGAACACTCAGTAAGGCTGCACAGCAGGGACATTATCTGTCTTTATGAAAGTGTTATGATTACCTTAATATTTCCGCAAAGGGCGATACACACGGAAATAAAAAAAAAATTTGTAACAAACATTAATTAAATTTTGAGAATTGTTTTAAAGACTTTTTTATTGATTCTTTTGAGCTTTTGGACAATTGTATGACTAAAATTTTAGAACTTTAATTTTAATTTATTTCAATGTACTAATTTAAATAATTAATTACTATTATATGAGAATATGAGATAAAAAAAAAGGATATTCATACCATAAATAAATAAATAAATAAATAAATAAATAAATAAATAAATAATAAATAAATAAATAAATAAATAAATAGATAAATGAATGTATTATAGAATTTAAATTCTATAATTATAATAAAAATTATAAAGTTATTAGTAGTTTTTAAGGCAAAACAAAAAAAAAAAAAACAAAAAAAAAACAAAAAAAAAACATGAGAATTGGAATGGAAAATTGAAAGATATAAATTAAACTGTACTTATATAATAAACCATGGATTTATTAATATAGTATTATGGTAATGATTATTATTATATTATTATTTTTTTTATAAGTATATTTGATGCTAACTATTGAAAAAGGAATAATAAATTTATTTTTTCAATAATGATTAATTTTTAAAGACCATTTCAGATCCACAATTTAAATACAAAATTTAAAGAATATGAATATAAATAAGTGAATAAATAATATATATATAATTCATTTTTATATATTTAATGCAGGAAATTGAAAGTATTTTTAATATTTATTAAATTTTTATATTAAATTTGAAAAGAAAATAAAAAAATTTTTTTTCTAAAATTTATATTGTATGATATATATATAATTAATATATATATTATTAATTTAATATTAAAAAATAAATAAATAAATAGAAAAGTATTAATAATGCTTTTCTACTTATTTATATAGCATTCGACATAAATATTAATAAATAAAGTTTATTATGATAATTGTTTATAATAATAATAAATAATAAAAAAATTGTAATAATAAAGAAAAAATTGTAATAATAATAAAAAAATTGTAATAATAATAAAAAGATTGCATATTAATTAATAATAAATAATAAGATTGTTATTTTAATAGTAATAATAATAATAATAATAATAATAATAATAATAAATTTTTTAATAGTAATAATAATAGATTGTAAAGATTGTATTTTTAATAGTAATAATAAGATTGTATTTTAAAATAAGATTGTATTTTAATAGTAATAATAAGATTGCATTTTAATAGTAATAAGATTTTATTTTAATAGTTATAATAATAATAGATCGTATTTTAATAATAATAATAAATGATAATAATAATAATAATAATAAATAATGATAGGATGAATTTACTGTTCATCTAATTATACAAGATACTTAAAATTTTTTTTTTTTTTTTAATGCTATTGATTTGTTTTTTAGGGCTTATGAGATGATCTTTTCCAATAAATTTTTATTAATTACTAATTAACCCTTAAATAGTTAAATTAATAGTAGTTGATGAAAAAAACCAATCAAATACACTAAAAAGTATTTTCATAACCATACACAAACACTTAATAGGGTTAGATTATTAATTTTAAATTTTGAAAATAATATATATAAACAATATTTAGAATAGATTTATGATATAATAAAAATTTGGGTGTTATTAATTTGAAAATATTTTGTAAATTTTGGTACAATACAAATTGTATTATATATTTTAATTAAATTAATATATTAAACTTTTTACATTCAGCATAATATTAACATTTTTATTTTATTTTTTTTAAATATATAATTGATTATAATTTGAAAGGAATAATTATTTTTTATTTATTTATTTTTTTTATTTATTTTTATATTTATATTTATTTAAAATTTAAAATTTTTATTTTTGATAAATATAGTTTTAAATAAAAAAAAATAAAAAATAAATAAAATTTATTTATTTATTTATTAAATATTTTATTTAAATATTGTATTTTTGTCAGCTAATGATTAGAAAGTTATACATGGCTTTTTTTTTTTTTTTTTTTTTTTTTTTTTTTTTTATGTACATATATTGGTCCATCATATCATTATAAAATGTTCAATAAAATTATACCCTTTTTTTTTTTTTTTATATACTCATTTTTTTAGTAATCATTGAATGCAAACCACAATTTTAAATAATTAGTCTATTAAGTATTTAGTTTACTTTTATTATCAAGTGATTAAATTAACAATAAAAAGTTTATTTAAAAATTATGTATTTTATATATTTGATTGATAATCATCTCATAAATGATAAGGACATATGCCTAATTTAAAATAAAAATAAGTATTATAATGATAATAAAGTAAAAAAGATAAATAACTATTTTTTTTTATTAATAAATATTATTAATTTGAGAAAATTTAAATTATTTTAAAAAAAATAATATAACCATTTCATTACAAAAAAAAAAAATAATCATTTATATTATCTGTAATATTAATTATATAACATTAAAAATAATCATTATTATCATTATTATCATTATTATTTTTTTTTTTGATGTCTGTAGTATCAATATTAATCATTTGTAGCATTAACACCATTTCATTTCGGTATCATTAATAATCATCCATAGATATTGAAAATTTATTTCATTTTAATATCCTAAATACGAATTAAATAAAAAACCTCGTATACGTTGTATATATTGTATACATTAATTATTATTTATTATTGAGAGAATGAAATATACAGAAAATATAATAAATTAAATTTAATATTTAATTAGGTATAAATGACATATAGAATACTTTATTATTTAAAAAATTTTTAAATAGTTTTTTTTTTATTTTATTTTATTTATTTTATTTTATTTTAATTGATTCTACCTATACTATATTATATTTCAATATGTACAACCGTTTTAATTAAAAATTTAAATAGTAATTATTTAAATATTCATTTAAAACTATTTAATATTATTATGTTAATTTAGGTATATGGAAATTATATTGGCAACTGTATTTACATTATGTAAAAAATTTACATTTTGTAAATACAGTTACTAATATAATAACAAAATGCAAGAATATACAATATTTATTGTAATGAAATTAAATAGGTTATATAGAATAAGATTGAAGCGGCGGTTGTAAATTAATAAAAAAAAAATAAAAAATAAAAAAATAAAAAATTTAATAATAAATTTTGATATTTTATTATAATGGATTATAAATGTTTCATTATTATTAATAATTACTATTTATTAATAATAATGAAACATTTAAAAAGGTTTAATAATTATATTTAATAAATAACTAAAAAAGTAAAAAATATATATATATATATAAATTTTAATATGATATCAATTATTATTATTTATTATTATTATAGTAATAAATAATGAAAGTGAAAATAATGAGAATCATGAAATATTAGTGATTTTTATAATTAACTTTATTTGTTAATGAAAATAATTATTAATTATTATTGCTTAGGCTTCTTAAAAGGTCATTAAAATGACTAAAAACCAAAAGAATTGCAATCATTAAAAAAAAAAAAAAATTAGAAATAAAGAGTTTTTTTAATTAATTAATTATTTAATTAATTAATATGATTAAATATGATTAATTAATTACTTTATAATAATAATAATAATAATAATAATAATAATAAATTCATAGTATAATACCTTTTGCCAAAATATAATTAAAAAAAAAAGTGGTTAAAACATTTTAGTAAAAGGTTTACTAATCTATTCATTAAATAAAATAAAATAATATATAAAAATTTCGAAAAATTTAATAAAATTTAATATATAATAAAATAAGTTTTTTTTTTTTTTTTTATTTTTTATTATTATTACCTTCTTTAAACAGTGAAAATTAAATCACATTCGTAAAATTGCTTTATTTATTTTTCTTTTTTTTATTATTAAACAAGACTGGCTGAATTTATTATTAATATTTGAATTTTTTTTTTTTTAAAAGAATGTAAAGAAATAATATTATATAAAAAAAATACTATTAATTTATAATTATATAATTATATTAATAGCAAAACAAAAATTTTAATAAAGAAAAAAAATAGTAAATTAATAATAAAACCTATTTATGTAAAATTTTAATATGATTAATAATAAATAATACATAATAAATAATGAATAATAAATAATAAATAATAAATAATAAATAATAAATAATAAATAATACATACATAATAAATAATAAATAATAAATAATAAATAATAAATAATAAATAATAAATAATAAATAATAAATAATAAATAATAAATAATAAATAATAAATAATAAATAATAAATAATAAATAATAAATAATAAATAATAAATAATAAATAATAAATAATAAATAATAAATAATAAATAATAAATAATAAATAATAAATAATAAATAATAAATAATAAATAATAAATAATAAATAATAAATAATAAATAATAAATAATAAATAATAAATAATAAATAATAAATAATAAATAATAAATAATAAATAATAAATAATAAATAATAAATAATAAATAATAAATAATAAATAATAAATAATAAATAATAAATAATAAATAATAAATAATAAATAATAAATAATAAATAATAAATAATAAATAATAAAAAAATAAAAAATGTAAATACATGATTGATTATTAATATTTTATAATGTAATAATAATATTAATAGATAATATAGATTATTTTATTTTATTTTATTTTATTTTATTTAAAATATTTTAGCAAAAGTTTTTAATAATAAATTATTCTAAAAAGAATATTTTTAATTATAAAAAAGAATATTATTTATAATAAAAAGAAGGTTTATTAAATAAATATTAATTCTCTTATTAGCTATTTATAATTACATCCATCCTGTATATTATAATATATTCAAATTTGTGATTTTTAATATAATCTATTATATTTTTATATATTTTCAAACTTAAATAATAATATATTAGTACATATAATAATGAATATATAAATTCTATTTATTTCATAATTGTTTATATTGTTAATATAAAATATTAATCCATCATTTTTTTATGTTAATTTCCAATATATTAAATAATTTAAAACAATATCAATAAATTTTACTAATATATTGGAATATAAATTATTATATAAGAATTATATATATTTTTATTAGAGTTAATATATTCATCAAAAAAGTGACAATTTTTTTCAATAATATTTGAGTATATATATTCAATCATAATATATTAAAGTATATTATAAATATATTAATTGATTTTATTTAATTTTTTTTTAAATTAAAAAGTATATTTATCATATATTCTATTCTAATTAAATGAATATATTATAAATCAATTAGTATTATACTAATTATTTATTATATATAGAACATATATTATAATTTATTATTTTATTGATATTTTTTTTTATATTTTAATTTTAAATATTTATTTAGGATTAATAGTAAAAATAAGAACATTATTTAATATATATATGTATTTATAATATATAAAATATTAATATCAAAATTTTAAATAATAACAACAATAATAATAATAATAATAATAATAATAATTATAATTAATAATAATATTTTATTTTAAATTTTCATAATTCAAAATTTATTCCTTCAAAATTTTTTTTTATCTTTTATTTTTATTTTTTTTAAATTTTGAATTTTGCATATTTATAAAATATATATTACTTCTATTATAAGACATATATATTTAATATGTTATAGGATTTAATTTTTTTTTTTTTTTTTTTCTTTTTATTTTAAATATTTATTATATAAATAAATCTAAAGATGTTATTGATTTAATTAATATAATTTTAATTAACTATAACGGAATAGATATATCAAATAATAAACATTAATAAATACATAAGAAAAAAAAAAAAAAAAAAAGAAATACAATTAATCAGATTAAAAAAATTTAAAAACCTCCATTACTAAATAATAATTTTTAATCAATAATTATATATTCAAATAGTTAAATAAAAATAAAAGTTCAATAAAATTCAATATTTATCGACTAAATAATAATTATTTATTAGAAATTGAAAAGAAAAAAGATAATTCAAAAAAATTTTTATTATATATATATAAAATTAAAATTTCATATCGTTCAATATTATATTTTTAAATATAATCATTTTTTTGTTCACATAATAAATCTTGCACATTTAAAATAATTGGAGTAGATTTATATAATCAATATTAAAGCAAAAAAAAAAGAAGAAAATAATAAAATATTAAAGATGATTTGTTTGAATAAAATATAGTATATATAGAAAGTGAATAATTTTTTTATTTTTTTAAAAAAATTATTGAATTATTTTCTATTTATTTGATATATTTATAATTTAATTTTTTTTAATAAGAAATTTAATTTTTCATAGTAAAAGATATTTATATATATATATTTTAACATATATTTTGTGAATTTATTATATAAAAGTTTTGCTAATTAATCTTTATTGAATTTATTATATATTACTCTTTATTTTCATAAATAATTTAAAGAATTTAACAATATATCATAATTTAACTTTTAATTCAATGAATGCTCATTCAATATTAAATTTAACAAAATATAAGTATTTTACTATAATTGATATATTGGTAAATATTATATATAAAAGTTTTTTATGTTAATATAGTTTCGTAAAATTTTGTAAACGATATTTAATTAAAAATAATTATATTTATTTTTATTTTATTAAATAAAGAATAAATTCAAGTGAGATTAAAAGTTAAATTAAACCAACATATTTTAATAGCAATAAGAAATTTAATAGTAAACAAAGGATATATACAAAAAATATATCTGAACAGACGTTATAATTTAAAACACTATAAAAGAATAATTTATAAACTTTTGGAGGCACTAGGTTATTATATCATTTAATAACCAGTGCAATTCAAAGTTTATTGTTTTTTTTATCAAGAAAGTATTAAAAAAAAAAAAAAAAAAGATTTTTTTTTTTTAGATTTTTTTTTTTTTTGGATATAATAACAAATACTTTTAATTCTGGATATATTGATGATAGAATCAATATTATTGTAAGAATTAAAAAAATTTGTCATATTTTGGATCAATTATATTATTAAGTTTTTATATATTTTTTATTTTACTTAAAATTTGTTTATTTAAAAACAAACAAAAAAGGAAAGAAAAAATAATAAAAACAAAACCAAAATCAAACGGAATAATTAAATTATTCTTTTATATTTATTTATAGAAGTATTTTTATATTTAGTATTTATAATTTCTTTGGTATAGAAAATTTATTTGTTTTTTAGAATTAATTTATATTAAGGTATCATGCAAACTAATTTAATGGAAAAAGACGTAGAAAATAAAAGATTATCTACTTCAACTACTGTCTCTCTTTCAGTTGCGGCTTCGGCTTCTCCTTCTCTTATATCTGAAACTTCTAATGCTAATTCTATCCTTTCCAAATCTCCAACACCATCTTCTTTTTCAAATTATAGTAATAATGGGGGAAAATCAGATGAAAAGAAAAAGTTAAAGAAAGCATTTCATAAATTTTTAAATAAAACAAAATTATTTAATGGAAATCATACACATAGTAAGAAAAATAGTTATAGTCGTAGCTTGAATGGTGACAATAACAATTACGATAAGAGTGCATATGAATATTCTGCCCAACTTAATGAAAAAGAAATCCCAAATGCTAATGCTAATCTAAATAAAAATGCAAATACGATTTCAACTTCAAGGCCTGCTTCTCTATTATATGCTGATAATAGAAATAATTCCTCAAATACTACCTTATCTAATAATTATATGACTACTCCAAATGGAACATCAGAATTACCAAATCAATTAAAAGAAGAAAAAGATTTAAAGTCATTACCATCATATTGTAGTTTCAATTATGAGCAAAAGTTAAAGAGTGAAACCGAAAGAAATATGCTTTCTGAAAATTTAAATTATAAAGAATTTGCTGCCGAAGTTGGTATTCCAATTCGTGAAGAAGATGAGGATACTGATTATTATACAAATAATAGTTATGTACATAATCCTTCTTGTTCTTCATGCTTTACATCAAATGGAATACAGAGTACTTATTGTTCTAGTAAATCTTATGGCCCACGTTTAGATATGTCTATATTTGAACCTCCAACTGAAAGAATAAGTGAATCAACAAAATCTATTGTTACAAAATATGATGGTAAAAATTCTAATGATACTTTAAATAGTAAGCGTAATATATCGTTAGAGTCAATGTTTGATACAAAAAATACTGGGGGTGAAAGTGTTGACATAGTTGATCTTGAAAACAATTCTAAAGAAGTTAATCAGAAGGATGACGTAAAGGAAAATTCAAGATTAGAAGTAAATTCCACAAGAAGAACTAAAGGAAAGAAATTAAGTCGTTTTACTGTTGAAGTTTTGAATAGTAATATCTCTAAAAGTAGACCAACCGTTGACACTAACGATTTTACTGGAAATGGTACATCGAATAATATGGGTCACGGCGGAAGTTCAGGTAATTTTAATTTAAGTACTACATATTCACTTCCAAATTTGAATGATTTAAATAAAATTTCAAGAAATGGAAATGGTTATTATACTACTCCGTCATCTCCAGCTAGAAGGGATTATGGTATGACGATGAATAACGAAAGAAGTGATAATGTGTATTTTAATGTTGGTGGATGTAATAATAATCAGAATAGAAAGTCGAGAAGGGTATCCCTTTCAACATATTCTCCAATTAATAGTTTTGAAGAATCCAAGAAAAATAAATTAAAGATTAATATTGATGGACTTAATGCAATTGAACAGAATAATGCCACTTCTTCAATATCATCGACATCCTCAGTTTCACCTATTCATTTTGAAATTAATCATCCAACATCTTCCTCCTCAAGCTTAGATATTTATAATTTAAATAATAATGATACTGTCTGTAAAGGTGCTATACCTTCCCGTGATATGACGACTACTATTATAACTCCAGAAGTCAATGATAATGATGAAAGTTCTATAAATACTTTTAATACCGTTACTTCCCGTAATTCACCATCACCAGAAGAATTAAAGGATATTTGGATTGATAAGACCCTTGGTGGTAATACAAATCATATCAATAAATTTCATATTACAAATTTCCAAACTGAAATCAGTAAAGCTGACAAAACCATACATACAACGACTACTTCAAAAATTAAAGATTGTATGTCAAATATTGATAGTGTTGTTTTTCCTATTCATATTATAAAAACACCAATTAGTAGTCAATGCAATACCGCTGTTAAGGGTTCAAAAATTTTAAATACCACTGTTTTTTGTAATCATGATAAGGAAAAAGGAACTAATGAAGTTCAGGGTAAGGAACAGACAACCTTAAAGAAAGAACTCAATATTAAAAAGTATGAAAAGTCATCGCTCTCTGAAAGTGCAAATATCAATAACACCTTTGATGAAAATGGAAAAACAGAAGAATCCAAGGATAGTAATGAGAAATCAGAGGATAGTTCTAATGTCGTTCAGGTTATTCAGAAAGGTAGATTTACTGTAATGAAGGAACATCATGATTATAAGCATGCTGTACCACATCACTATAAATTTGTTATTATTAAAAATCCAAGTAATAGTAATTTGTTGACACAAAAAGATAATGAAGATGGTGATTCCACTGGTTCAGTAACATCTAATTCAAATGCATTAGATTCAAATAAAATAAAAATTAATGGCTTAGATGTCGATCAAGGTCATAAAGAAACTTTATCTACTATCATTACACCTACTTCTTCTGGATTACCATCTGATCAAACCCTTACTGTACCCTCTTATAATGTTTCTCCACCAGATTCCCCAATGTCCTCTCGTTCACCATCTCTTTCTACTGTATCTATTCCTCAACAACAATTAGCCAATATAGCTGCAGCTTCTTTATCGTCCACTTTGAATTTATCTGAAGGTATTGCTTATACTACTACAATAAATAACGAATGTAGTAAATGTAATGAATCTAATAAAAATGAAGAACATGTTTTAATTGTTCCAACGAATGATGAAAAACAAAATAACCTTACGTATATTCAATCATTTACTTCATCCACAACTCCAATTTCATCCTCATTATATATATCAACCATAACCCCAGTAGATCCTTCTCATATTAATGAATTAAATAATAATAAATTAGTCCCAGGTCATACGCCTTCACCACTCAACAGTGATAATTCAACACCATCACAATCTATTACTAATTCTCCTTCAGGAGATTTATCTTCAAGTTCTACACCTATTCTTTTCAATAAACTTTCATCGAGTGCCTCTACCTATCGTTCAATTTCAAAATCTATTATAGAAAATCATGATCGTCAATTTGAACCTAAATTGGAACCTTCACATATTGTATCTGCATCTACTCCAAACCTTACAAAAGATAATAATAAACCTTCAATATTAAACACAACAATTAATAGATCTACCTCCTCTTTTCTAAATGAATCTAAGCCACCACTTTCACCTCCTAATTACCCAACTTTAAATAGTACTAAAACGTTAGTTAATAATTCACAAATATTGAATCAAAGTTCAACGCTTTCTGAAGATCTCTCTGTATATACCAATTATTCAGATGATACCTATATTCATATTAATAATAGTAATAGTAATAATAATAGTAATGAAAATGATATGAATATTATTAAACACAATTCCAAACTTTCTGAAGAAATCAATAATAATCATGATTATATTCGTGATCAATTTCTACAGCATAGTGAAACTGAAGTTAATAGAAATGAAGAACAACAAAACGAATATTTATTAAATCTTCGTAAAACTCAATCAGTTAAATATCCTGAACAAATTAAACCTTATAATTATTCATATGATTCTTTAGATCGTAATGGTTCATATAGTACTTTTGAACCATTAGAAATAGAAGAAGAAGAAGAGGAAAACGAAAAGGAAAAAGAAAAGAATGAATTATTAAAAAGTAAATTATTTAGACCTGGTCCAGATACTATTGAAGTTAGTCAAGGAAAAATTGATCGTGAGGTTGTTACCAGTCCATTTTACCCTAAAGATCCAATAAATATAAAGAAAAAGTATTTCCCTACGCATTCCTGTGATCAAGTTAGTCAACCATTACCAGATTATGAAAGAAAAGATTCCTATTATGATTATGATAATAGTAATGAACAATCTTTACCAAATATTGAAAAACAATTTTCGGAAATGTCAACACCATCACTGGAAGAATCCTCTTTACATTCTCAGAGTATTAATGGATTTGAAAGAAGTAGAGCTTATTCTATGGGTTCTATGCGTACAAATGATAGTGCCTCAAAAAACAATCCATTAGGATCAACAATAATTGGAAGAGAGAGTAATAAATCAATTTCAACCAATGACATACCTGTACATCCACATCATCATCATCACTTTTTCATCATATCAAATTCAGAGGCTGATATACCTACTTCATCTTCTCCATTAAAACGTAGTAATGATTATAAAGATAGCAATAGTAGTACAAGAGTAGTTATAAGTAAACAACATCGTAAATTTGATATAACAACAACTTCTTCAAAATCATCACTTATTTCAAGTACAAATAGTAATTCAACAACAAATTTAATACATCATAAACGAACTCCAAGTAACTCAAGTAATTATAGTACTCATAGTAGTCGGTTTATTGTTACAAGAGAGTCATCAAAATCTAATAATGTAAATAATAGTGATAAATCTCCATTATCTTCAGCAACATCTATTACTCCTAAAAAACAAAGTAGATTTACAGTTACCCGTCAAGCTATTAATTAAATTAATTTATTATTTATAATATTATTTTTTTTATATATACGAGAAGAAAAGAAAAATTTTTTTTTTTTTTTGATAACCCAAACAAATCATATTATATATTATTGAAAATAAGCAAAAGAAAACAAAACAAAAAACAAAAAACAAAAAAATAAAAAATAAAAAATAAAGATAAAAATAAAGATAAAGATAAAGATAAAAATAAAAATAAAATTACAATTAAAAGTAATTAAAAATAAAAGTAATAAAAAATAAAAAATAAAAAATTAAAATTAAAATAAAAATAAAAATAAATAAATAAAAATAAAAACAAATAAATAATTAAAATAATAATAATATAATATATATATATATAAAATAACAAATAGATAAAATTAATTGAAATAGATCTATATATAAATTTATGTAATTATATTTATTTTTTGAATATGTGTGATTTATTTTTTTTTTTTATAAATAAATAGACAAAATTTAAAAAATATATTAAATTATATAATATTTATATATACACTTTTTGATTGATGATATTTATTTGTTATTAATTTTTTTTTTTAAAATATTTTCTATTTTATTATTATTATTTTTTATTATTTATTTTAATATTATAATTTTATTATATATTTTATTTTTTATTTTATTTAATTTTTAAATTTTTTATTTTTATTATAATTATTTTTATTTTTTTATATTTTATATTTTATATTTTATATTTTATCATTTGTCATTTATCATTTATCATTTATTTTTTATTTTTTTATATTTTATTTTTTATTTTTTATTTTTTATATATTTTTTTTTTCTTTTGAAATTGAATATTTTATTACTTCTCATTTTATTTTATTATACATTTTATTATTGTATTATTTAATTTTTATTTTTATTTCAGTAGATTTACTAGTAATATGATAATTTAAAAAAAAATTTTTTTTTTCTTTATATTTAATAATTAGTTTAGCATAAAACAATATATATATTATAATTAATATTAATAGTTTGGAATTATCATGGGAAATTATGGAAGTATTTAATATATACTCTTTTTTTTTTTTAAAAATTTTTTATTTTCAAATTTTTTTTTTATTAAATATTTAATATATATTCAAAGGAAAATTATACCAAAATATTATAGAATAGAAAAATATATATATATATGTATATGTATATATATATTTTTTTTTATAATTACATTGTTCAAACAAAAAAATTTTTTTAATTACAAAATGAAATAAAAATTAACAACAACAAAAAAACAAAAAAACAAAAAAACAAAAAAAAATAGAAAAAAACAAAAAAAAAATAAAAAAAATAAAAAAAAAAATACAAAAGTAAAAAAAAAAATAAAAAAAAAATATAAAAATATATAAAACAGAAAAAATAAAAAAAAAAAAAAAAAAAATAAAAAAACGTAAAAATAGAAAAAATAAAAAAAAATAAAAAAACAAAATAACAACAACAAAAAAAATAACAAAAATAAAAAAAAAAAAAAAAGAAAAAAAATTAATATTTATATATACATTTAATATATCATACAAAAGAAAATTTTTTTATTATACATATATATTTTATTTTTTTTTTCTAAATAATTAAAAAAATTTCAACATACTTGTATTTATTAACAGCCTATATTACAATTAATAAAAAAATTTTATAATATACATATTAAAAAAAAAAATTATATATATATATGTTTTTTTTTTTTTTTTTTTTTTTTATTTTTTGTGTTTTTTTTTTTTTTTTTAAAAAAAAATTTTTATTAAAATTATTTATTTATTTATTTATTTATTTATTTCAATTATAATTAAAATAAATATTTATCATTTTAATAAATCTTTAGATTTTATCAATGATTTATCCCCAATGAAGTGGACTGTTTTTCCAGGTCCATGGAGGGTTGATGGAAAAGGAATAACCTATATCAGGTGTACTAATTACAGCTTTCTGTGATTCTGATGATAATCAATGGTTATCCTTTCTAAAGTGGCTTCTAGTACGAAGAGAGAAATCTGGAATACTGGAAGACTGTAGAAAGTGAACTTGACGTTCTATAATGTCTTAAACTGGATATGTAGTAACATTGGAGTTGTATAATTAATAATATCATGTAGTTTCTACATATTATCATTGTAATGAATCTATTGTATTTTTTACTTTAGCATTATTTTGTATATGTTTTTTTCTATAGTATTATTTATACTCTCATGTAGCTATTGTAAAATGGAAATGTAGGAGATTGATTCATTCCAAAGCTTGTGTTTGAGACATTATTTAACGGATGGGAATCTTTTTATAGTTTTTCACAACTATTATTTCATTAACATTTAAATTTTATATTATATATGATTATTTTACAGAAATTTTTACATAAAACAGGAATTTATAATTGAAAATCATTAATTAAAACTAGTCAACACAAAAAGAAAGAAAAACAAACAAGTTTTAGCAAACAATATACACGAAAGAGAAGACAACAGCAATAAATTTTTATTTTTTTTTAATTTTTTAATTTTTACTAATTTTATTTTTTTATTTTTTTATTACACTTACTTTTTATTAATATAGATAAGTTTTTTATTTTATTATGTCAACTATACGAAGAGGTCTGCGACTTTATGGTCCTGACCATGATAAATTTGTTTTAATTTTCATTCATGATCTTGAATCTTGGACTGAAAGTAGACTATGGGAATTTTTAAGCAAAAAGATATCAAATTGTAATAAAGTTGTTCATGGAATCGTTAAAAAACACTATATTAATATGGAAAACTACTTCATCCTAAGAGTTAACTATAATAATTGTACGGATTATTTGAAGGTTATTTATTTGATTACTAAGCACTTACCTGTTAAAAGAATTAAATGGAAGATTACTTCAAGGATACGCACATTTAGTAATGTTAATCATAATAGAACCAGGTATTATTCTGAACCCTCAATCCCCATCTCTGAAAGCCTCCTGTATGCTAACCCTTTCTCGAATACTAAATATTTCAACCTCTGTATTAGCTGGAACATAAATGGTTGGAATTCTGAAAAACGTGACGGACTTACCAATTTTAATTCAATCTTTAATCCTATTTGTATTTGTCTTCAAGAAGTCGGTAATAGTTCATTCCTTAACTCCTTTTCTAACTCATATCCATTCCTTAATCATTATAGAACAGTACTGAGACGTGCGGACAAAAAAATCCCTGGTATGAGGGGCCTTTATATAGGTGTGCACTCCTCCTGCCAATTCACTAATGATGATTTTGAATATAGATATATACTCTCAGTAAATATATTCTCTTTTTGGGGTGTCAGATGTTCTTTAGGGAACATTTACATCCCTAGCAAAAAACACAAAGACTCTAGAGAAAAAGCGGAAACTGATTTTGCTGATTGGCTCAAGAACCATCAGAATAACCCTTCGGCTATTGTTGGTGATTTCAACATGACTAAGCAACAACTCAAAGATCTTATTCTTAGAATTTCCCCTCAATGGTTTGTTATGGATATGGTTGGTCATCAATTTACTTGGTCTAATGGTGGAAAGAATTCTTGTATTGATTTTATAGTAGTGAACGATAAATTAAGAAATTATCTGAATATTGCTTCTGTATGCTACTCTTTTAATGACATCTCTGACCATTTACCACTTATTCTTTCTTGTAAAAAAATATCTCCTGATGGTTTTGTTACTCCCCCTCGGGATAAACAAATTAAGTGGTCTAATCGAATTTGTAGGGATAAACGTGAAGCAATCTTCTCTCATAATAAATTCACATGTTTACTGGATGAATTTGAACATAATGATAATCTAGACTCTAATACAATGGTTAAAAAACTTCTTGACACAGCAAATAAAATAGGCGATGACATTCAAGCAAGAGTTCCTACAAATTTACAGGGTTCAGCGTTCCATTGTCCTGCTTATATTAAGAAATTATCACATGAAAAACATTTATTTTATAAAAGGATTAAAAATTTTAAACTTCGTAATGATTTGTCAAATCTTCAAGAATTTTGTGATCTCTCAAAAGAATATAGAGTTCTTTCTGATTATATCATTAGTATTAAAAGAAATATTAGGAATATTAGATTTAAAAATTTGATTCATTCCATCGGCGAATGTTTCTTAAAAAATGATGCCCAGCGTGGTTGGTCTGGACTTAAGAAAATTTCTAAACCTTCTTACTCTCCTTCCCAATCACCTGTATACATTAAAGATAAAGAAGGTAATGTTCTAGTATCCCAAGAAGATCAACTCAATCGTTTTGCAGAACACTATGAAGAACTTGCTTCTGATATAACTGGTCACAGTCTTAATGAAAATTATTGGAAAAAAATACTTAATAATTCTTCTACTCCTCAGGAATCATGGGATATTAATCAACCTATTTCCATGTCAGAAATTCATTCAACTGTTCTTTCAATGAAAAATAACAAAGCACCTGGTCCTGATGGTATACCTACAGAATTTTTTAAAGCATTTTTTAATTCTGAGAGTAGAAATTCTTCTCAGGATGACTCTAATCAAGTGGTTACTTATTCCGATTGTGCAAAGTGTCTGTTATTACTTTTTAATAAAATTTGGGATGGTGACTTTCCTAATGAATGGAACTCTGCTTCTATTGTTTCTATTCCTAAAAAAGGGGATCTTTCAGATTGTAATAATTATCGTGGTATTTCACTCATCAATGTAGGTTTAAAAATTCTATCAAAAATTGTCACTAAAAGAATATCGGACTATGCTTTTTCTAATGGAATAATTAGACCAGAACAGTTTGGTTTTAGAAATAAAGAAGAATGTATTAGTTTATTTGTATCCATTCGTGAAATTTGTCAAAGAAGAAAATTTAAGGATAAATTTACCTTTCTTGCCTTTCTTGACCTTAAAAAAGCTTATGATTCAGTTCCAATTTACAATATACTTACTAAACTAAATAATCTTGGTATTCGTGGTAAATGCCTTCAATTCATTACTAATCTATACCTTACCTCGAAAGCTCGTGCAAACTTTAATGGTAAACTTTCAAAAGAATTTCCAATACACCGTGGTGTTCGCCAAGGGTGTCCTCTCTCACCTATTTTATTCAATATATTTATCAATGATATTTTTGATAAATGTAAAAGTTATGGTGTGATTACTGAAAAGAAAAAGTGTTGTGGTGGATTATTTGCTGATGATATTGTATTATTAGCTCCTACAAAATCTTCACTTAAAAACCTTTTGAATATTGCTCATGATTGGGGTATTAAAAATGAAATGACCTTTGGAATCAATAAATGCGCTACACTAGTTGTTAAACCAAAGAATTTTATTCCTTCAAGACATTATGAAAATCCTACATTTAGACTTGGTATGAACTATATACCAAGCACTAATCAATATACATATCTTGGTATACCTTTTAATGAATCGTTGGATTTAAAACCTATTATTGCTAAGATGAATAGTAAAATTAATTTTACAGTTAACTCTTTCTTTAGTTTTTTAACCAATAGGAATGTTCCTTTCTACTTTAAAACTCGTATACTAGTTTCTTTTGTCCTTAGCTCAGTTCTTTATTATGCTCCCTTACTTGGTTCAAATAAAAAGAATACTGAAAAAGCTCAAACTGCTTTTAATCGAGGTTTGTACTGGAGTTTCGGGTTTAAAAATAAAACCTCCAATACTTCAATTTACAATATGTCTAAGGAACTTTCTATACCTCCTATAGCTAGTTTTTGTGCTAAGGCGATGATTCGATGCTTTAAAAAGTGGAAAGATTCTTCTTGTATTATTTCTCATTTAGTCAAAAATATACCTACACTTTCTCACTATTCTTGGACGAAAAAAGCACGGAGTTTAGCAGTACACAAGCACAATAATAAACTTCCTGGAGAAATAAGGAAGTTTTACTGGGAAAATATTCATTATTCAAGCACTCCTGCGATCAGATCTACAAAATACAAGAAATTTAAATTTGGTTTTAAAAAATTTATTCAACGTCTATCACTTAAATATTCACAATTTTCTCTTGGATTTTTTTGGATTGGACGAATTAAATGTGGATTCAAATTTGATGTAAAAACGTATGTTAAAAGTAATCTAGTATCAGAAAATTGCCCAACATACTGCCCTTGTTGTGGTGAGAGTAACAGCATACCTAGTTTTACACACTGGATACTTTTATGTCCTAAATTTGAAGAATTTAGGCAACATTTCATTCCCTTTGTTGATGAAATTTTTATTAATTTTTCTCTTATTGTTCATGAGAAATCATTGAACATTCCTGATGATAAAGAGGAAGATTTTGATGATAATATCAATTTTTACGTGCTGTGTCTCCTTCTTGGCGGAAATGCAGTATTTGAAATCTTAAAGATCGGCTCGGGGGAAAGAAGGCGATATATTAATAATATTTTTCAATCACCTTCGAACGAGTCTTCTTTCCCGATTTCATATTTTGTGGGGCTTGCGGAATTCCTTACTAACGTTATGCCTATTGTGATTGGTGATTTTTACACCATGATCGATTTGTATAGTGTTAGACCTACCGTTGTCAAGAGCGTCGACGTCGTAACGATAAGGCAAAGAAGAAATTCTGATACAGATTCGAATGATAATTTTCATCCACATGGAGTTATCTTCGATGAATGGGAAGAGTTAGAGGCCTTTTCGTCCTCGAATCTCATAACGTAGTTTTTTAATATTAATATAAAAAAAAAAATTTCATGTATTTAAACTTCATGTATTTTTTTAAAAAAAAAATATTATTAAATAAAGTTTATTCCTAGTCTAAAAAAAAAAAAAAAAAAAAAAAAAAAAAAAAAAATCAATGATTTATTCATTTTATTTGTCAATAAAGAAAGGAATCTTTCCTTACTTCCTTCTTATTCTAATTTTTTTAGAATATGAGAATTTCATAAACAGGTATATTTATATATTCCTTCTTGGTGGAATTTCAACTTTAGATGAGCTACAATTCGATAGAAGGGAACAGAGACATTCAAGTGAACAACCTCCTAAAAAGTTCACAGGGGTCTACTATTCCATATATTGTATATTGTGGGGCTTACAGATTATCTTGTTAATACAATACCTGATCATCAGTAGCTCTCTTGAGTTACTTTTTTTGAGAGGTTTAGTAAAAAAAAAAAAAAAAAAAAACACTTTCATTACTAAAAGTGCCGACGTCGTACTTATATGGCAAAGGAATACTGCAGTTAGAAATCCTGTTAATTCTTATCGATATATACATTTACTAACAGCGTCGTTTTGAACACAGAACCCTTAGTAAGTAATTCAACTTTTGATGATCTTTCTTATGGTTCAAGGGAGAGTTTACTTGAATATTACAACTATCTTTTTTTTTTTTTTTTTTTTTTTTTTTAAAGATGTTACTTTTTTTTTGTTTTATTATTTTAGATTTAACTGGTGATCATGTTAAACTACACATAGCATACATCACGCCGAAATTTTTTTTTTTTTTTTTAACTTTTGAACTTATTATTTTTACTCTTTATTTAACATTAAATTTTCAATGATTAATTAAAATTTGTTTATGTTTAATTTTTTTTTTTTTTTTTTTTTTTTTTTTTTTTTTTGTTGTTTTGTTTTGTTTTACTTAAATCTTTTACGTACATTTTATTTTATTTTTTTTTGTTCTGTTTTATTTACTTTATTTTTTTTTATCTTTTAATTATATATATATATATATATATTTTTTTTTTGTTTTGTTTTACTTTATTTTTTTTTTATCTTTTAATTATATAATGTATTTTTTTTTTATTAAATGTAATACATAAAAATATATTAATCTATTTAATAAAGTACTGGAAGTGTATTCTCTTCTTAGTCTAAAAAAAAAAATAAAAATTAGTTAAACCTAAACCTATAAACCCACATATTTGCTCTCCTCTCCTCTCTCATCCTCATTCTGTTAAATCCAAAAGTGGTCAAGATTTATTTTTCTTTTAAGGATCAATTTAATCGATGGATTGAGTTGAACATAATGGAGATTTAGCATCAAATTCTACTGGATAATAGTTTTTAATAGTGATTATTGTGCCAATATTTTTCGGTGATAATCAATGTAATCCTGCTACATGGAAAATTAATAAATCTCTCTCTTAATATGATATTAGAAATACTGTACTATCTATGAAAAGTAATAATAAAGCACCTGGTCCAGATGGTATACCTATATAGAATTTTATAAAGTACTTTTTTTTTTTTTTTTTTTTTTTTTATTTTTTTTAAGTAATAAAGAATTAGAAGAAAGATTTCCCTGATACGAGGTAAATGTAAATGCCTTGAAATTATTTCCAATAAAAACTGGGAAGGACCATTTCTAAATGACAGGAAACTCTGTTTCTGCTTCTATTGTGTCTATTCCAAAGAAAGAATGCTTTTTTTTTCTAATTGTAGTAATTATAGAGGTATTTCCCTCTATTCAATGTTAGTCTTAAAAAAAAAAAAAGAAAAATCATATATAACTAAAATGATTATTGATTAGAATTTTCAAAGTATACTTTTACATCCATAATTTTATTAGACCTGAACAATTTCGTTTTTTTTTTTTTTTTTTCTAGTAATCATGATGTGTGAATTAACCTTTATATTTTTTCTATGAGAAATTATTAAAAAAAAAAAAAAAAATTTTTAAAGGTTAATTCACACATCATGATTACTAGAAAAAAAAAAAAAAAAAAAAAAAAAAAATTTTAAAGGTAAATTTATTTATGTGGTAATTTCTTGATCATTAAAAAAAAAAAAAAAAAAAAAAAAAAAAAAAAAAAAAGGCCTACGACTCTGTTCCCATTTACAACATTCTCACTAAATTATTTAATTATTTCATCTTGGTATACATTGATGATAAGTGCTTCAATTTCATTTTTCAAAAAACTTTATCTTACTTCCTTCCAAAAGCAAGAGTTCATTACCTAAAACATGCTATCTAATGAATTCCCTATTATTAATTGAAGAGTTAGAAAAAGGTTGTCCACTATCTCACTATCCTACTATTTCCTACATTATTCAATTGTTTATAAAAATAATATTTTGAATAATTGTGATAAATATGATGTGGATATTGGAAATAAAAAAAAAAAATAGTTGTGGTGGTCTCTTTGCAGAACAATATTTAAACTAATTTGCACCAAATGAAATTAAAATGAAGGTTAATCCATCCTTCGTCAATGTATTTAATTGGTCCAATAAAAAAAAAAAAAAAAAAAAAAAAAAAAAAAAAAATTGAAATGTCCTTCGGATATCCATCAATGTGCTACTATGGTTATTTTAAGCCTTTATATAATTTTTGTAAATTGACAATGTGTGATGATAATGATCAGAACAGAAAATTGCCCAACATTGTTACCCTTGTTGTAGGTGGAAGGGGAAAGTAACAAAAACATACCTTATCCTTAATTTTACACACTGAGCTTCTTTTTACATTCTAAGTTTGAAGGATTTAGGTAATAAATTCATTTAAATTTATTAAATGAAAAAAAAAAAAAAAAATTATTTTTATTTATTTTTCTCTGATGGTTCAGTTCATGAGAAATCTTTAAAATTAAATATTCATGATGATAAAGAGGAAAAATTTTTGATGATAATATTTATTTTTTATGGACTGTATGTCTCCTTCTTTTACGGAAATGATACAGTATCTGAAAAAAATATACAAAGGATCGGCTCAGAGCGGGAGGGAAAAAAGAAGGTGTTTTATCAATATATATATATATATATATTTTATTTGCCTTCGAGAGGAGAACTCTCATTTTTTTTTTTAATCACCTTCTAGAGGAGAACCCTCATTTTTATTTTTTTTTTTATTTTTTTTATTTTTACCAATTTTATATTTTGTGGGTACTTTCAGAATTAATTAATTTTTATTAATGTTTAATGCCTATTATGATTAATGAATTTTTTTTTTTCTTTTTTTTTTTTTTTTACACTCTAATGATCAATTTTGTATACCATTAGAACTATCGTTGTCAATGAGCATTAAAGTTGAAATAATAAGTGATAAAACCAAAAAAAAAAAAGAAAGAAATTTTGGTACAGATTTAAATAATAATGATAATAATAATAGTTTTTATTTTTATTTTTTTTTATTTTTATTTTTTTTTATTTTTATTTTTTTTATATATCTATATGGAATTATCATGGATAAATGAGAAGAGTTAGAGAACATTTCTTGCTCTCGTCGAAACACTTATAATGTAGTCTTTTTTGTTTATATATATATATATATATATATATATTTCAATAGGAATTGTTTTTTTTCCACTTCATATACTTTTTTTTTTTTTTTTATTTTATTTTTTTTTTATTATTATTATTTTTAAAAGAATTGAATTTTTTCCACTTTATGCATGTACATTTTTTTTTATTTTTTTATTTTTATTTTTATTTTATTTTTTTTTTTTTTTTTTTTTTTTTTATTTTTTATATTTCTATAGGAATTTAAAAAAATTTTTTTTTCTCATAATAAATTCATGTGTTTTACTAAATGAATTTGAACGTAAAATAATAATCTCTGAATCTCTAATGTAACCGGTAAAGAAGAAGCTTCTTACTACGATATAGCCAATGATAGGTAATGAAATTCAAGAAAGAGTTCCTAAAAAAAAAAAAAAAAAAAAAAAAAAAAAAAATCTATTAGGATTCAGTTATTCCATTGCCTCTACTTGCTTACATTAAGAAATAAGGGGAAAAATATATATTAGTTTTTATTGGTGAAATTTAAATTTTACTAAAGAAGAAAATTTAATGATCAAATTTTACCTTTTTTTTTTTTTTTTTTTTTTCTTGCCTTTCTTGACCTCAAAAAAAAAAAAAAAAAAAAAAAAAAAAAATTTCTAATACATTGTAATGTTCGTCAAAGGTGTCTCATATTGTATTTAATATAATTATCAAGGATATATTTCATAAATGCAAAAAAAAGAGATATAGTATGGTACGGTTACTGAAAGGAAAAAAAAAGTATTTAAAAAGTGTTGTCGGTGGCCTATTTACAGATTTACTGAATGATATTTTGTTATTGTTTTGTTGGGCCCTATCAAAATCTTTTCTTAAAAAAAAAAAAAAAAAAAAAGAAACTTAATACCTTCAAGACATTATAAAAAATTCTATATTTGAGCTTGGTATAAACCGTTTAGTATCTACCATCTACCATCTACCATCTAGAATCTAGCATTTATTATATCTTGGAATGCCTTTGAATGAATCATTGGATTTAGAACCTATTATTGTTCTAAATGAATTGTAGGGTTAACCTTACCATATAAAGTGACAGATCAAATCACTTTTTACTACACAGCAGCTTGAACAACATTATTTGAACAATTTTCCGTACCTCTATCATTTTTCGATAGCAACAGTAATATTATATTTTTATCATATATCTTAATGTTATTAAACACTTAGTTGATCAGATAGTGTTAACAAAAAATACTAAATTAAAATAAAAAACAAATAAAAAAAAAAAAAAAAAAAAAAAAAAAAAAAACCTGGGAAAGATTAAAAAAAGATTTAATTTATAATTCAATAAAATAAAAAAAATAATTATAATTTTCAAATTTTATTGCTATTATTATTATTATTATATATATATATATATTTTTTTTTTATTTCTTTCATTGATTCAAAGGAGAGAGATTAATTGGATATACCACATTTTTATCAACTTTAAAAGATGTAATTTTTTTTTTTTTTTTTTTTTTTTTTTTTTTTTTTTTTTTTTAATTTTAATTTTAATTTATTAAATATATATATATATTTTATTTATTTTTATTTTTACTTTTATTTTTATTTTTATCTTTATTTTTTTATTTTTTATTTTTTTTATTTTATTTTATTTTTTTTTATTTATTTAATTATTTATTATTATTATTTTTTTTAATAAAAATAAAAGATAGAATTTAAAGAAGAACCATAATAAGTAACAATTAATATATTAAATATATATAATATATATTATATATTAAAATATATATAAATAAAATTACTTTAATATAAAAATTGTATATTGAAAAAAAAGAAATAAAAAAATAAAAAAATAAAAATAAAAATAAAAAAAATAAAAAAAATAAGAATAAATAAAATAAAAATATAAATCAAGTAATAGAAGAAGAAATTAAATGATGATTATCGAATATTATATTTAAATAAATAATAGATATGTACGTATTGAAAAATATTAAAAAAAAAATTAGAATAAAATAAAACCAAAGATGTATAAAAGATATTAATTAATTAATAAAGGTAAAATAATAAAATATATATATATAAAACAAATATATAATATATATATATATATATTTATTCATTTTTATATTTAATTTTAATTTTTTATGATTATAATTATTTTTTTTTTTAAAAAAAATTTTTTATTTTATTAATATAAATAAACTTGTCATAATATTGAATTATTGATTATAATTATTAATATATATATTATATATAGAATTTATTTATTTATTTATCATTAATACTATCTTGGGATATATCAAAGGAAACATCAGATATATATTCAGTTTCTGTAATATCCATAATATAGGATTTATCATCAAGAGTTCGATCAAATTCTGAGGTTTCTTCTTGTCGCTTCATACTGGTTTCATCCATCATTTGGGATGTTGGATTTTCTAAATCAAATTGTTTAATGAGTTGTTCTTCTGTTTCCAGTGCACCATCCATTTCTTTCATTGTTTTTTTAATTTCATTAACCCACTCTTGATCTGCAGATCGACGTAACTTCTTTTCATTTTTAAGGAAAGGCTTATACTTATCATAAGGATTTTGAAGGTTATCATGATTTTTTATATTATTATTATTATTATTATTATTATTATTATTATTATTATTATTATTATTATTATTATTATTATTATTATTATTATTATTAATATTATTATTATTATTATTGTTATTATTACTATCATTAATATCATTATTATTATTATTATTAGAATTATTATTATTAATATTGGTATTATTGATGTTGTTATTATTGATAGAATTACTATTGTCACAATTATTTCCATTATTATTAGTTTTATCATCATCGTTATTATTATTTATATTCCTAACATTTTGTGGAGGATAGGTTTTACTAGATGTATTATCGTCTATTACATTATCATTATTGATATTATTATTATTATTATTATTATTATTATTATTATTATTATTATTATTATTATTATTATTATTATTATTATTATTATTTTTGTTGTCGTTATTGTTGTCGTTATTGTTATTATCATTATTAATACTGTTATTATTAGTACTATTATTGCTAGTAAATGTACTATTTAATGTATCATAGGTATTTTTATAATGAGAATTTTTATGCTTTATTCTTCTTGAATTTGTGTGTGATGATAGGGATGGTTCATGCTTATGCTTACTTCTTGTTTTATTTCTGCTTAGACTGAAACTTGTTTCTCTTTGTACAATAGAAGATATTTCCTCAGCCGTTTTTTCTTTAAGATTATCCAAGTCTGACGCCGTGGAAGAATAAAAGTTATTGTAATCAATATAAGGTTTAGACATTTGTTTCTTAATTTTGGAAATTTTGATCAGGTTTTCCATAATTTCATTGATACGACTATTCATATTATAAAGATCGGTGGATAGGAGGTTTACTTGGATCATACCTTCTTCATTGGTTCTGAGATTTTTAACCCAAGCATAACCATTTTCATAAATACATCCAATATCTACAACATCTCCAAAGTGAAGTTCAATTTCATCCTGTTTTTTCGGTTCAAAATCACAAATTACTCGACCATAAGGATAAGAATTTAAATTGGCTTTTATTCTATTAAGTTGTTCTTTTAACTTTAAAGTTTCCATGGTATCTTCATCATCATGGATCTTTTTTTTACGATTACTTGATTGGAAACTTCTGCCATAACTATGATCTTCTGCACTACCATCGTTACCTGTACTGGCACGGTATCGACCATTATGACGAGCTTCCGGATCAAGAGTAAGAGAAGAATCTTCATCTACCATATAATTACTACTATTACTAAATGAAATATTAACAATATCTTGATGTTGTGAATTATTTTTTACGAAATCATTTCGATTATCATTCATCATATTAGGTAATGTTTTATTATCATTATCACTTTTCTTTTTGTTATCATTGAATCCCATTAAATGACTATTACTATATCTGAAAAATTTAGAAGAAAGTCTTTTTAAAGCATTTGTATTTTTTTTCTTTTCATTTTCAGCTTCCTCTTCCATCATAGAACTTTGAACTGAGGCTGCGTAAAAGGAACGCTCCGACATAATTTCATCCTGTTGAACATCATTGGAAGAACTATTGAAACAAGAGGTACACATGACATTGTCTCCTTCATCTTTTTTAATAAAATTTCGATAATATATATAGAATAGGGATAAAAATATGATCACTCCAATTAAACTGATAACAATAATTATTGTTATAGTATTATTATTTTGATTTTTTATTTCACTTCTTTTACTAATATTATCAACTATTTTTTTTTTTTTTTTTTTTTTTTTTATAATTTATTTATTTATTTGTAATAAAATATATAAACAAACAAACAAATAAATAAACAAATAAATATAAAAATAATAATTGTAATATATTAGTTTATAATAATATTATTTCGTTAAATAAAAAAAAAAATTATTGCTATAATAACTTTTAAAATAATCATTATAATTATTATTAATTACCTTGATTAATAACTAATGAATCGTGGTCATTAATATTTTCGTCAAAATCATTATTTTTTATATTTCTATTAATATAAATACAGTATTTATTTTAAATAATCAATAATTATTAATATATAAATGTATATATTATTTTATTCATTTATTCATTTATTATTATTATTATTATTATTATTATTATTATTATTATTATTATTATTATTATTATTATTATTATTATTATTATTATTATTATTATTATTATTATTATTATTATTATTATTATTATTATTATTATTATTATTATTATTATTATTATTATTATTATTATTATTATTATTATTATTATTTTATTATTATTATTATTATTATTATTATTATTATTATTATTATTATTATTATTATTATTATTATTATTATTATTATTATTATTATTATTATTATTATTATTATTATTATTATTATTATTATTATTTTATATATTTTAAATACAAAAATATAAAATTCAAATATTTACAATGATTTTAAATTAGTGAGATAAGTCTCAAAATGTGGAATATTTCCATAAAAGTGATTATTTTCAATATTTCTATTTTTATAAATATATATATATATATATAATTAATAAATAAAATTAATATCTTTTTTTTTTTTTTTTTTTTTTTTTTTTGTAAAAATACATAAATAGTAATTTTTTTATTTATTTAAAAATATTTTTATAATATGTAACATATATATAGTATTTAATAATGCTTTCAAGTTTAATAAATAAATAAATATACATATATAAATATTAGTTTTTAGTACTTACAATTTTTGTAGATAGACTAAGTTTTTAAATTCATTTAGTATTTCTTTTTTTATATTTAAAGAAGAAAGATTTCTAGATACATATAAAATAATATAGCACATAATATTATGTAATAATCGATTATTATAATAAATTAATTAATTATTATGTAATTATAATTAAATATAAAATGGTAATAATTTATATATTATTTTACAAAAGATTTAAAGCATTTAAAACCTACAATTCAATAATTTTTTCGGTATATGATTCACATTTAATATATTTTGAAGGTATTCCACAACAAGAATTCTTAGCATTAAATAAATATTCTAAGTCAAGTTCTTTAAAAATCTTTTCAATGGATTGACATTGAGCATTGCACTGACATATTAAGAGAATAACAACAAGCAGTATATTATATAACATTTTCATATTTATTTATCTATTTTTTTTCTTTTAACTATTGGTCGTCGTTTGCGTTAACTGAAGTGTAAAAAATCTTTTTATATAAGTCTTTATATTAATTTTGATTTTTAATTATTAATTTAAATACTAATATTATTAATATATATTGATAATTCTCTAATATAAGTTATTAAGTTCTTTTAATTTTGTATTTTTTATCTTCTCTTTAGCTTAGGAGGGTAATATATTTTAATTATATATTTTAATTATTACTATATATTCATATACTCATTCTATTTTACACTTTCGCTTTTATTACTGTTTTCTTTCTTTGGTATTGGAAATTTTATTATATAGATGATTTTTTTTTTTTTTTTTTTTTTTTTTTTTTATTTATTTATTTTTTATTTTAGGTATCTTTGGAAAAATTTTTTTTTTCGTAAACTCTATGATTTGAATTTAAAGAAAAAGGTATATTATAAAGAAAAAAAAATATAAAGTATATTTATTTACAATAAAGAGAATTTAAAATAACATTAAATAAAATTATAAAATGAATTCATAGATGTATACAATTTCTTTTTTTATTTTTATAAATATAATAATAAAGAAAAAAAATTTTTTTTTGAAATAAAATGAAGAAATTTGAAATAAAATGAAAATATTTGAAATAAAAAAAAAAAAAAAAAAAAAAAAAAAAAAAAAAAAAAAAAAGAAAATAAATAAATATTTATTTTATTCAATTTTATAATATATAATATATAATACAAAAAAATACAAGTATTTTACAATTTTTTTTTATTAATTTTGATTTTTTTAATTTTTAATTTTTTTTTTTTTTTTTTTAAATATATTTAACTATTAATAAATCATTCAAATATATTAACATATGTAAATTTATATATATTTTTTATTTTATTTTTATGTATAATAGAATTAAATTTTATATATGAATGAATTTTTTTAAATTAAAATTAATTAAAAAAATTTTAATAATTTAATATATAAAATTTATATTATAGTTTTTTTAATTAAAAAAATTTTTTTTATTAAAATTTAAAGTAATTAAAAAATGAAATAACAAAAACTATAAATAATAATAATAATAATAATAATAATAATAATAATAATAATAATAGCAATAATAGCAATAATATTATTATATATAATTATTATTCTTTAATTAAATAGTATATATGAACTTTACTCTTGTATTAATAAAATGTTATATTGAAATATTTGTTTTATATTAAGTAATTTCAACTTATTACTATGTCATTTTATTATTTATGTAACAAATAAAGCAGAAACAAATATATAAAGTATTGAATTAAAAGTATGCATGAAATTAAAAAAAAATTTTTTTTTACATATATATTAAATAATTAATGAAAGTAATAATTGTTACTTGTAACATATACGATATTTTTTTTTAAAAAATGAAAAAAAAAAAAAAATTTTTTTACTTGTTATTTTGAAGACTACCTTTTTTTTGTATTAAGTTGTTAAAATAAATTTCTTCGTTGATTATGTATGTTCCGAGGTTTTGATAAAATACAATAATTAGCATTTTAATTATTAAATTTATAATTTTAATTATTATTAATAATTAAAAAAAAAATAAAAATAAAAATAAAAATAAAAAAACAAAACAAGAAAAAAAAATTGTTTCAATTAATATTAAATAAAACTTTATTCATTTGTGATACCTATATTGAAAGTTAATATATTTGTTAATCTAATTAATAATATTGATAAAGTTGATAATTTCATATTCTTATTATTCTTATTCTTATTATTACGTGTTAATTATTATTATTATTATTAAATTTGACAAAATAATTAAATAATAGTAATTATAATTAATTTAAAATTATATAGAGTAACATTAAATATTAAAAAAAAAAAAAAAAAAAAAAAAAAAAAAAAAAAAAAAACATTAAAACATAAAAAAATTTATAAAATGATTATGTCGATAATTAATTAATAAAAACTTTTTTTTATTATTAATAATAAATAATATATATATATATGTAATTTGTTTTATTTTATCGAACTATAAAACATTATTCTATATAATATATAAATACAAGTATACTATTTCAATATTATTATTTGAAGTATATTCATTAATATATTAATTATCATTTATATAAATTTTCATTCATTATAATAATAGAATAAAATAAAATAAAATAACCAAAATTCAATAAATATATTTAAAATTCAACTATATATGTATACATTAAATTGCTTTAAAAAAAAAAATAAAAAACATAAATGAAATTTCAATAAATTATCAATTAATAAAATTGATAAATAACACTTTATAATAAATTATAGCAATAATAATATAAATAAGAAAGTTTTGTATATCGTAATATAATATATTTAAGCTTTAAATTACTTTTAAATAGTATTAATAATAATATATAAAAAATTAATAGATAATAGTTTTACTCGAGTAAAACTTTTTTTTTTTATTTTTTTCATTTATCGAAAAAAAAAAATTAAATTAAATTAAAAAAAATTATATATATATAAATAAATAAACTATATTTTATAATTAATATACTTCATTAACAATTATTATTATCAATTGTATTATATTTAATTTTTAATTTTTTAAATATATATATATATATATAAATTTTGTTAATTCATTCAATAAGCAACAAGGTTTTAAAGTTTTAAAAGTTATAATTCCCAAAAAAATTAAGGATAAAAAAAAAAAAAAAAAAAAAGTAAAAATTTACAAATACGAAAATAAATAAATATATATATATTTAAAAAAAAGTTTAAATAAATGTTTCACAAAATACCTTTTTTTTTTTTTTTTTTTTTTTTTTTTTTTTTATTTTTATTTTACTTTAAATTGGAATTCGATATTTCTTTTGATAATTTTCCAATAAATTTATATATCATGATTATTATGTTTATTCATAGAAAAAAAAAATTATATATATATATATATATATATTTTTGAATATAAAATATAGAATTTATAATAATCACTCTCAAATAAATACATAAATATATATATAGATAAATAATATAATAATATTAACTTATCGGAGTTTCGAAGATGTAATTCAAGTAAAATTAATAAAAAAAAATTATTTTATGTTAATATATACAAATATATATATTATATAGTACATATTTAATATTTTTATTAAATAATTTGTTATATAAAAATATTATAAAAAAGCTAATAAATAAATGAATAAAATAATTAATAAAAAAATATAATTAATCTATATATATATATATATTATATGTTTATTAAAAGGAAAAAAAAATATTAATAATGTCATTTTAATTTAAATATATAAATATTACCAAAAATGGAACTTGTGGATATATCTTTCAAAAAAAAAAAAAAATTAAAAACAATTTATATAAATATTTAAATATAATTTATATAAATATTTAAATATAAATAATAAATATAAGTATATAAATATATTAATTAGGTAGTTAAAAATTAAGTTAGATATTTTAATAATTAGTTAGGTCATAATATAAATTTATTTATTTTATTTATGTATATAAATTAAAAAGAAATTTTACAAGCTGATAATTAAAAATAAATATTCTTTCTATTTATAATTTAATAATAAAATTATTTACAATATTATTTAATAATAAAAGTATCTACAATTAAAGGGTGTAAAATTAAAAATAAATAAATTATAAAATCAATAATAAATACTACCTATTTTACAATTAATTTTTTTTTTTTGAATTTATTTTTTCAATTGTGATGTGTGTGACGCTTTAAATATTAGCAAGAATAAATTTTTGAATTTTAATTTTTTGTCTTTATTTGTGGCTTGTATAAAAGTAATTTAATATTGCATTTATTATTAAAAAAATATTTTTTTTAATTAATCATTTTCTTAAATTATATATGGATATATATATTATATATTTATTCCAACTTTTAATTAGACTTTTTAAAATTAATTTTTTTTTTTTTTTTTTTTTTTATTTTTATTTTTATTTTTATTTTTATTTAAAATGGCTTTAATGAATATAAATTTATAACTTGTTATTAAAATATATTATTAATGTTATATAATGTTATAATAAATAATAAATAATAAATAATAAATAATAAATAATAAATAATAAATAATAAATAATAAATAATAAATAATAAATAATGAATAATAAAAACAATAAGTAATTAAATAAATAATAAATAAATAATAAATAATAAATAATGGAAGTTAATTATCATTATTTAATTATTTAATAATAATTTTTTTTTAATTGATATTTTAAATAGGTAAATATGCACACAATACGTTATAACTATGTATATTTAAAACTAATATATATATATATTTATTCTTTGGTTTTAATTTTATTTTGTTCAAATTAATTGACTTAAT
>JACVTC010000040.1:300000-325000 GCA_016946835.1 Neocallimastix lanati (nom. inval.) | reverse complement strand
AAATTATTTTTTAAAAAATTATTATTATAATTAAATATTTAATAATAAAAACATATATATTTTTATTAAAAGGAAAAATTAATAGATTATAGATATATACTATTTAATAATTCATTAAATTGTTTAAATAATATTGTTTTTTTCATTTTAATTTTAATTTTATTTTTATTTATTTGTATTTTGTTTTATTTATTTTTTAATTATATAATTATTTTATATATATTTATTAATTTTATTAAATAATTAATTATCTTTAATTTTAAATGAATTATAATTTTCACTTTTAATATTAATTTTTAATTATCATTATTTTTTTTAATAATTAAAGTTAATTTTTTTAATTATAAGCGATTTTTTCCATTTTCAGTAATTTTTAATTAATGCCATTTTTACCATATATGGAAATATTAAAATTTATGGTATTGCACATAAATTAATGTAAATCTTTATATAGATCAAAAAAAAATAAAACAGAAAAAAATTTTAAATAAAATATATAAAATTAAATTTTTTCTTTTTAGATAATTCATTTAAACATTATTAGATAATATTTGTTATCAATATATTGTAATCGAATCAATTATATATAATTATCTAAAAAAAAATCTTCCATAATTTCATTATATTATATCACATTAAATCTATTTTATTGATAATATTAATATATATATTTTTTATTTTTCAAATTAATCTTATTTATTAAAAAGATAATAATCAAATCTATTAATGTATTAAAATTATAATAAATAAAGTTTCTAATCTGTATTATCTAATATTGATCATATTATGTAATAGTAATACTGATATATTTTTTTTTCTGTATTTTTTTTTTAATTTTTTTTATAATAATTATTATGTAGATTATTGATAAAATTTAAAATATTATGAATTGTACACTATTCAAAATTAATTATAAATAAGTTATTTATTAGCAATATTATCTTTATTTATATATTATATTTATTACTCTATATTTTATTATTTATTATATATGTATATATATATATATATAATTTTTAATTCTTTTTTTGTTTTAGAAAAAAAAATTTATAGAATTTATAGAATTTAAAGATTTTATCGTTAGTTGATAATCAAAATTCATTAGTAAAAATAATTAAATAATAAAAAGTGTGAATCAAAAAAATATGAAATAAAAACTTTTAAAGTTAATATATATTTTTTCATTTTTATATATATGCTACTCAGATATATTACTCATTTAAAAAATGTATAAAATAGTTAATTTAGCATTGTTTATTTTTATTCTGTTATCTTAATTATTTCAGTAAATCAAAATTGTTTTTTTTTCTCTCTTTTTTTATTTATTTTTTTTACTTTTTATCTATTATGTTATTAAAGTGTAATGATATATCCACATTTATTTTATGGTTATCATTATTGATTAAGTTATGTATAAACTTTTTAAGTACTTTGATTTTTAAAATAGAAGACATATTTAAAAAAAAAAATTATTAAACAAAAATTGTTTATTAGGTTTAAACTAATGCTACTTAATAATTGGATAGACAATATTATAAATTATTTAGATTTAATAGGATTTCATTAGTATAATATATATTTTAAAGGTTTAATATTTTGGTAATAATTTTTACCTTATAAAGAACAACTATGCATATTTCTTTTTAGTAATTTTAATTCAATTAATAATGTAATATTTGATAGATAAAAAAAACTTTTTTTTCTTTTTATGTAAATGTGGATACTTGTTATAAATGATGATGAATAAAAATTGAATATTAAATTATATTAATATTCAAAACTTTTTTGTTCTTCATTTACTATTTAATGATTAATAGTATTAAATAATTATTATTTGTAATAATTAATGATACTTTTTATAAAAGTTAATAGTGATAGAGTATTTAAGAAGTTACTGATGGGTATTCAGTATTGTGTTAAAAATTTTATCATTTTATTCATTTTATATATATATATATAGATTTTTTTTTTTGCTTATTAAATTTTACAACGTTATTTAATTTGATATCACTATCACATGGCGTATATTTATTATTATTATTATTATTACTATTATTTTATTTTTATTTTTATTTTTTTTTTATTTTTTATTTTTTATTTTTTTTTTTTTGCTTGAAAGGCTAAGATTTTATGAATTAAAGGTCTTAAACTACAATAAAATATAAATAAATATGTCATTTAATATATTATTAAATTATATAGAATGAAATTTTAAATAATAATAAATTAAGTTTAATATAATAAAGTTACATAGATTATAAATTATAACTTAATAATGTTAAAGTATAGTAATAAAATTATAAGAGCTTTACTAATTAACTTTTAAAGATTAGTATTATAAAAAAATATTTAATAAAGTCTGATATTTAAAATAGATATATTTAATCAATTTAATTATTTTTCTTTTTATTAAAAGAGCTTTACTAATTAACCTTTAAAGATTAGTATTATAAAAGAATATTTAATAAAGTCTGATATTTAATTTTATTTAATATAGTAGATAAAAATGGGAAACATCAATAAATTTACATCTTTTATAATCATCATAAATACTTACAAACGTATTGAAAATATATTTGTATGCATATAAAATTAATTAACTGAATATTACTTAATATATATGTATACATTTTTACTTATTCTAAGCTTTCAAAGACAAAAGTGGGTTATTTTTTTTAATTAATATTTTTTTTTTTTTATATTGTTTTATTAATATTTATATTTTAAGTATTTTTTTTTTTTTTTTTACTTTCTATTTATTAACTATTTATTTAGTTATATATTTAATTAAATATTTTATTTATCTAATTTTTAATTAATTAATTAATTGGATATGATACTAATTATTTTTATTTTTTTAACAATTAGGATCATTAGAAAAAATTTTATTATTATTATTATCGTTCATGTTATTGATTACATAACACAATATTTTATAGGGATATAGCAATAATAAGAAGAGACCTCAAAAATTAATAATTTGTACTAAAAAGAAAAAAAGAAAATAAAAATAATTTTTTTTTTTTTTTTTTTTTTTTTAAATTATATTACATTAAATTAACTTTTTAATAATAATTTAATTAAATTATGGTGTAACCCTAATAACTTTAATAATGGAATAATTAAAAAAAAAAAAAAAAGAGGTTCATGTTTTAAACGTAACTAATACAAATATAATTATAACTAATTGTAATTATAAACTTTGAAGAGGATAATTAATATCGTTATAAATTTAAAGTTTATATATTCCGATAATAATAAGATCTTTTTTTATTTTTTTTTTTAAATTAAAATGAATTTATAATAACTTTGAAAAAAAGGCAATTCATTAATAATAATAATATATAAGTCATTTAAATATTTTATTGCTTGTTAAATTTATATTTTTAGTTTTTTCATTTTATTCTTATATTAAAGGGATTATGATTATTTTTATTATTCTACATAAATTTTTCTATTACCAATAATTTCAGTAAAAAAAAAAAAATGAATGGATAAGCAATTAATTTTTATTCGTTATTATTATTTTTAAGATTTTAATCATATATTTTAATAAAATGAAATTTTAATTTATTTTATATAGTTTGTCAAATAACCTATCATTATATCATTATTTCTATAGTAATGATTAATATTAATTGATAATAAAATTATATAATGATAAAATAAATAATATAATAATAAATTATATAATTATAAAATAATAAAATTATATAATAATAAAATAATAAATAATAAAAAAAAAAAACTTAAATAATAAAATTATAAAATATTAAAATAATAAATAAACCAATAAAAAAAAAACAATTAAATAATATATAACATATAATAACATATAATAACAAATAATATCAAATAGTAGCATATAATTTCATATAATAAATAACTTTTATCTTTTCTTTAGATAAACCCATATTTATATTATATTTATTTACTAATAATAATTATATATATATTTATCAAAAAATAACCTTTAAAATATTTTTTGATATATATTATATATTATATTTTCCTGTCTTTTTTTTTTTTTTATTTTACATTTTAATTTTTAAATATTGGGAAATAATTCCTTATAAAGAAGTCAATTGTTTTTAATATTCAATATTTAATATTATTATATTTAAGGGTTTAATTTATTTATAAACAGTAATATTGGTAATAATATTGTAATTAATAATATTTTATGTTTATTATGTTAATATAATATAAAAACAGTTAATTAAATTGAAATAAATAATTTAATATATATATGAATTTATTATAACATTATGACCTTTAATTATATTATTTTAATATATTATAATCTTAATCTTATATAATAAAGAATTAATTATTTTTTAATTTTATTATATATTATAATGAAATATATTATATATTTAGTACTATATTATTATATATTGATATGTATATTTTAATATTTGTAATAAATATATTCAACTCTATATTATAATATATTAAAATATATGAACTAGAATTTTAATATTACTAAAAGTTGCTGTAATATGATGAAAATGATTTATTATAAAATTTCCTAATTCATTTTATATTATACAATATATTATTATATATGATTTTTGAATTTTTTAATATATTATATTTTAATTAAATTTTAATTATTAAAAGTCAATAAACTTTAATAATATTATAAATTTAAATTAACTAATTTATTTATATTATATTCATATATTAACAATTAAGTGTTATCATATATTAAATATATCATAACAGTAATCCATACAATTTTGTAAATTAGTTTAAATATTTAGATAATTGACATTTTTTTTTTTTAACACTTTTCAATTTTCAAAAATCAAAGTATACCATTAAAGAAAAAATAATAAGAAATAAATATAAAAGGCCTTTAAATTATATAGGTCTAAAAGACTTAAATAAAATTAAAAGAATAAATATATATATAAAACATATATAAAACAAAAATATTGAAAAAGGCATAAATCAAAATACAAAACAAATATTAATAAATAAGAACATAAAATAAAAGTTGAAAAAATTATTTATATAGGATATCATTAAAGTAAAAAAAAAAAAAAACTCCTTTTTTTATTAGTATAGTTTTATAATTTTAATAACAATTTTATAATTTATTATTTTAAAAGTATTTTAAATATTTATTTAAAGAAAAAAAATAAATTTTATTTATGTAAAGATAATATAATAATTAATTAATATAAAATTTATATTAAAAACAAAAATTATGAATAGTAATTTACATTAAATAGTTAATATATAAAATTATAATAATTAAATTGTATTTTTTTTATTAAAATTTTAGGCATATAAACAATTATATATATGTAATTAAAAAATAATTTTAATTTTAATTTAATAATTATAAATTATTAAATAGGGTGAATAAAGATTGATATCATTTTGGCTATATAGTTATTTTAATAATATTTTTTTTTTAATTATATTTGTTAAAAAAAAGAAAATTATTTATAACATATTTTTTATTTATAAAAAAAAAATGAATATATATGAAATATATATAAATAATTTAATAATTATATATAGAAATAATTCATATACTATTTCTTGACTGTTTAAATATAATATTAAAATTGTTAAAGGTAAAATTAGTCATTAAATAATATTATAATTTTTCAAAAAAAGTAATAATATTCTAATTTATTTTTTTCTCACTTTTTTTTATAAATAGATTTTCTTTTTATATATAATTATTAAATTATAAATAATTTAATTATTAAAAAATATATTAAATAGATTCAAAAATATTAAAATAATTTTTTTGAAATAACAATAATTAAGTTTTATTTTTAAGTAAAAATATATAAATTAAAATTTAATAATTATATTTACAATTTTGAAATTCTTCTATAATAGTAAAAATAAAAAAAAAAAAAATAACAATTTTGTACATAATTTTATTTCCTAATAAACTATTTTTTTTCTATTTATAAATATTCAGAGCAATCAAGAAAAAAAATAGTTTTTAATCTTATATATGTATTAAACTTAACGATAAACATCATAAATATCATAAATATATAATATATATTAAATATATATATTAATTTAACACTAATTTATAAATAAAAAATATAATGTCATTAAAATATTCACATAAAAATTCACACAATATAATTTATTTTAAGAAAAAAAAATAGTAATAATAATATATATATATATATATAAATTTTTTAAAATAATAACTATAATTTAAATCACAGTGAACAAATTATAAAAAAAAAATTAAAAAACTATATTATTTTCATTTTTTTTAAAAAAAATATTTAAAATAAACTTATATTTAGTTTTTTTTATCTTTTTTTTTTTCAGAAAAAAAATAATAATTAGTAATAATAATAATAATAATAATAAAAAAGATCCCATAATAATATATTTATATATAACTATCTATTAACAAAGTAATAATTAAATAGTTTATAAGAATTAAAAAAAAAAAAAATTTTTAAAAGAATTAAAAAAAAAAAACCTAAGAAAATTTTAAACCAAATTGTGAGATAACATAACATTATCATGGAAAATTATATGATTATTAAGAAAATTGGATCGGGTTCCTTTGCAACCGTATATCTGGCTAAAAAGGATCAAGAACTTTATGCTTTAAAAGTTATAAATAAGACTGAGATAACAGCTGTATATGAACAAAAACTGAATAATGAAATTAAAATTTTAAGAGTATGTATTATTAGATAAATTTGAAATTTTATTAACATTTTTATTATTAACATTTTTATTATTCAAGTTTAATTAAATATTATAATTATAATAATTATTATTATTAATATGGCTTTCTAATTTATTTAATATCATTTTTTCTTTTTTATTGTAATAATTATATATTAATAATATTGATTAAATGTTAATTTAGAAATTAAATCATCAAAATATTGTAAAATTATATGATGTCATAGAAACAGAAGATTCTTATTATTTAATATTAGAATATATATCTGGTGGTGATTTATACGATTTAGTAACATCGCAAGATTTTTCAAAATTACAAATCAATGATAAAAAAAGAATATTTAATCAAATTTCTAAAGGTAAGTTATCAATAAATAATTATTAAAATATAAATAACAAATAATATTTTTATTTAAATATAATTATAACATAATTTATTATATATAAATAAAATAAATTAAAATTATTATTATATATCATTAATTTTTTTTTTTAAAAAAATAGCTGTTCAATATCTCCATGAGAATCATATATGCCATGCTGATTTAAAATTAGAAAATATTTTAATTGATAAAAATAGAAATATTAAGTTGACTGATTTTAATTTGGCATATGAATTTAAAGATGGGGAACGAAATAACCTAAGATGTGGTAGTTTAGAATATGCTGCACCAGAAATTATTTTAGGTAAACTTCATTATCCTTGTCCATCTGATGTTTGGGCTTTAGGCGTTATTTTATATATACTTCAATATGGTGAATTTCCATTCCAACAAACTCCAGGAAAGTCACCCTATTCACTTTATATGAAAATAGCACAAGCAAAATATGAATTTCCAGATGTTGATATTGATAGCATAATTAATTCAAATTCAGTAATATATAATAATAGTATTAACAAAAAAACCAAAGATCTTCATAGTTTCTCTAGTTTTGGAAATTTAAAAATGAGTCCATTAAGACCTTTAACGGATTTAAATGATAATAATGGTTTACAAGCAAGCCCATTTAAATCAAGTGATTTTAGGTCAAGTGCAGACACTTTAAATTATAATCAATATGGTTCAATAGACAATATTGAAATTATCAATAAATTGAAGAATGAAGCGAGCGGTAATGATCATGAAAGTGGAATTGAAAATGCAAAAACTTTGGAAGCAATAGATTGCTATGATGATTATACTGATTATAGTGTATATATGGATGAATCTGAAATAGATTCAAGTGAAATAAACGATTTTAATGAAAAAGAAGATACCAAAAGTAAATCATTATTAAAACCAAGTAATGTTTTAAGAAAAAGTCGAAGTTTAAATAGTAAAGCTATACGTGATTATAATGAAAAATTGATAAGGAATGATTTAGATGAATTAAAGGATCTTATTCAAAAGATTTTAAAGCCAGATCAAAATAAAAGAGCTACCTTAACTGATATTTTAAAACATCCATGGATGAGTAATGAACTTCAATTAAGAAAAAGATTTTATCTTTAAGTTCATTATAAAAAGGAACCAATGAAAAAAAAAAAAAATAAGAAAGAAATAAAAAGTTAAAAATGGAAAGAAAAAATATAAATATAAAAACAATAAATATTTTTTAATTTTTTTTTTCTATTATTTTATTTATTTAATCTTTTTCTTTTTTTTTTTTTTTTATTTTATATCTATTAATTTGTAAAAAAAAAAAAAAAAAAAAAAAAAAAAAAAAAAAAAAAAAAAAAAAAAAGAAAGAAAAAAAAAAAAAAATGGGATAGGTGATTTTTTGTTTACCTCATTAACTTTTTATTTTAACGTATTGAGATAAATATATATATATAGTGATTTATGAATTATTCCTTTAAATTTTTTTTTTTTTCCCTTTCATTCCCTTTCCCCCATTGTGTAGTTTTTTTTTATTCAATTAAAGGTTTAATTTATTAAGAATTCATATTTTAAATTTATTTTTTTTTTATTTTATATTTTATTTTTTTTTTTTTTTTTTTTTTTTTTAAAATTTACCCTTTTCCTTCTTTTTATTTTATATTTTATATATATATATTTATTTTTTTTAAAATAAAAATCTTTCTAAATAACATTATTTTAAAAATATTTATCTATATTTTTAAAAGACCATACAAATATAAATAATAATTTTTTTTAAAAAAAAAATATATATATTAAAATAAAAATATTAAATAAGTAAAATAGAAAAATGTAAAAATTTTATTTATAAAACTTTATTTATTATAATTTATTAATTTTAATTTAGTAGTTTAGTTTATTTTACTTTTTTTTTTAAAAAAAATTATTTTTTATAATTATTAGAAAGAAAGTAGAAAAAAAAAAGAATAAAAATATATAAAGATAATAATAATTATAAAAAATAAAAATAAAAATAAAAAGAAAGAAAAAAAAAATAAAATAAAAAATACATTTAAAAGTATGAATACAACCCAATTTTATTTATATCCTTATTATTAATATTATTATATATAATGTTTTTATATATAATAAAAGTAAATAATAAATAAGATAAAGATAATAATAATAATAATAATGGATATATATATATATATATATTATAAAAGTAATATAGTTTTTAATTTTTTTTTTAATAATATCTTTTTTTAAAACAGAATAAAAAAAAATTATATATATATATTTATTTAAATAATATATTTAAAATATTTTTATTAATTTTTTTTTTAAACTATCAATGGTTTATATATATTATATGAATATCTATATTTATTTATATAATAAATATAAAATAATAAAATTAATTTATTGAATTAATTATATAATAGAAAAGAATTTTTTTTTTTTTTTTTTTTTATTATATAATTAAAATTAAATAAAAGTTTGAAATTTATAATAATACTATACTATTAATTAATAAAAAAAATGCAAAAATGATAATAATAATAAGTTAAAAACGAAAAAACGAACAAACAAACAAACGAAAAAAAAAAAAAAAAAAAAAATAATAATAATAATAATAATAAACAAAAAGAGAATAACAAAAGTTTTGATAAAATAAATTAAAATTTTATTTTATTTTATTTTTTATTATTTTATTTTATTATTTTATTTTATTTTATTTTATTTTATTTTATTTTTTTTTATTTTTTTTATTTTTTTTTTTTTTTTTTTGGTTTCATTCTTAAAAAAAATGAAAATGAAAAAAAAAAAAAAAAAAGAAATAAAAAATAAAAAATAAAAAATAAAAAATAAAAAATAAAAAATAAAAAATAAAAAATAAAAAATAAAAAATAAAAAATAAAAAATAAAAACAAGAAGATAACAAAATAAAAAAATAAAAAAACAAAACAAAACAAGGATAAAACAGGAAAAAAAATTATAAAAGAATTGCAAATAAAATAATAAAAAAAAAAATTTTTTTTTTTTAAAAAATTTAAAAGAAAAAGTATTTACTTATTTTTTTTTTTTTATTATTTTCAAAATCATGATTTATTATTATTATTATTATTATCATTATTATTTTAAATTATGTGTTAATATATATATTTGATTGTAAATTAAACTATTAAAGATGGATGATTCATTTATATTATACATAAATTTAAATATATATATTATTATGATTATTATTGTATTATTGTTATTTTATTTAAAAATAAAAAACTTTTTGAAATTTAATTGATTTCTGTTGTATGCATAACTATTTTATTTATGATATTATTTTTAATGATTATAATTGATTACAATTGTTTTTTTCTATAGTATGAAAAAGTTATATTTTATTATTATTATATTTTATTATAATTATTATTACTATTTTATTTCTTTTTTCCTTTAGAAGTTTTCTTTTTTCTTTGATTTTGTTTCTTTTTTAACTGAGATTTAAATTTTTTCTCTAGTGCTATATGATCCTCTTCCATGGTCGTTTTATTTCCACTACCACTTTCTTTCCTTTCTTTTGCAATAAAATGAAAAGACTCATTTTTAAATTGTTGTTGTTCAGCTTTATTTATTCTTTGCTTACATATTTTGGAATGATCTTCAGGTAATCTTTTTTTTTTTTTTTTTTTTTTTTTTTTTTTATTATTATTATTATTATTATATAATATATATATTTGTTTTTTATATTATTACATTATTGTTATATTGGTTATATTTTTATTATATTATTGTCATATTATTATTTATTTATTTATTTATTTATTTATTATTATTATTATTATTATTATTATTTTTAATATTTTATATTTTATTTTTATTTGAAATGTCATTTTAATAGGTTATAAAAATTTAAAAATAATTTTATTATTATTATTATTAAATTTATTGTTCATAATACATTATAATTTTATTTATTTATTTATTTATTATTATGATTTTTTTTTAAAAAAAAAATAAAAACAGATTTATTAGTTAATAGGTACCTATGTTTTATACAATATTTTTTTTCACATTGATTACATAATATCCCTGTCAATGTAATTTTGGTTTTACAACCTTGAACTGGACATAGTGAAGGATCTTTAATATTTTCAACAGTTGGACTTTTTTTTTTTTTTTTTTTTATTATTATTATTATTATTATTATTTAATATTTAATATTTAATATTCATTTATTTTTTTTATTTTATATATTGTTAGTTTATCTTTTTTTTTTTTTATATATATATATATAATACAAAAATAACTTACTCTTCAATTTTTTTAAGTAACTCATCTATTTCATTATTAGTATTTGTTTCTTTCATTTTTTTTTTTTTTTTTTAATTATAATAGTCAATAATATTAATTATATACAAAGAAAAAAAAAAGTAATTACTTTTTATTTTTAATTACTTTTTCTATTTTTATTTTTTTTTTGTCAAATTTCAAATTAAATTGTTTATAGTAGGATATATATATTATATAATAAATAAATAAAATATATAATAAAAATATATTTAAAAAATAAATAAAAAAAAGATAGAAATATATATATTTTTTTGTAGTTATATATTCTAAAAAATGTCTCCAACTTTTAAAATAACAAATAAAAATAATAAAAAATTTAAATTTAATTAATTCTTTTATATGTAGATAAAAAAAATAATAATAAAATTGTAAAAAATAATTTATCTCTATATTAGAATGAAAGAAAGAAAAGAAATAAAAATAGAAAAAATTTTCTATACAGTTTATTTTTTTTATATTTTTTTTATTTTTTATTTTTTTTCATTTATTTACTAGATAAACACATATATATATATATATATATATATATGTATATATTTAAGAAAGTGTTGGTGTATTTTTAATTAAATGAGAAATAATGGAAATATCTATTCATTACATGAATACTTTTTTATTTTTTTTTTTTTAAAAAAAAAAAACATACATATAATTAAAAAATAAATATTATTTGTTCAATTTGAACATAATAATATTTAAAATAGTAATGTAAAATAAAAAGTTATATTCAAAAATAAAATGTATAAATAAATTCAGAAAAAAATTCATAAACTACGAAACTTCCTCTTCCTCTATCTCTACTTCTTTCCCTATTTCTATCTCTTTCTCTTTCTCTGTCTCTATCTCTACCTTTTTAAAATAGATAGTGTAGTATCCAATAAATTCTCCAATTACAAGACAGATCATCAAAAGTTGAATTACTTACTAGAAGTTCTGTGTTCGGAACTGTGCTGTTAGTAAATGTATATTGATGAGAATTAATAGGACTACTAACTGCATTATTCCTTTGCCATATCTATACGACGTCGGCGCTCTTGGTATTGAAAGTTGAAAGTGTTTTTGTTAAACCTCTCAAAAAGTAATTCCAGAGAGCTACTGATGATTGGTATTGTATTAGCAAGATATTTATTAATTACATGAATATTTTTTTTATAATAATAATAAAAAAAAATAATATATACAACTTTGAAGGTATATTTAAATTGACATAAACTATTGTAATAAAAAAATTAATATAATTAAGTTAACCTTTCTCTGTTAAAATAATATAAAATTATAAAATAAATTGACAATTTTTTTTATTATTTTTTTTTATTATTATCATTATTTTTAATATATATATATATATTTTCTTAAAGATAAAAACATACATGTAATTTTTTATATTATATATATATATGTATATATCTTATTTTATATATTTATATATTAAAATTAAATAATACTAAAACTAATAATTGTAAAATGAAAAATATTTATTACTAGTTTATTTTTTTTCTATGAAAAATAAATCATATTATAAATTAAAATAAAAAAAAAAAAATAATCTATAAAATTGCAAAAATAAAATAAAAAAAGAATTATTGTTTGTTTTTATGTTGTTTTACATTTTTTTTTTGTTTTGTTTTGTTTTGTTTTTGAAAAATAAAATGAAATAAATAAATAAAAAATAAAAAAATTGATAATTTGATTTTTAAATACATATATATAATAATACATTCTAACTATAAAATAAAAAAAAAAAAAAAAAAAAAAAAAAAAAAAAAAAAAAAAAAAAAAAAAAAATTGCATTTGTAACTGAATTGTATTGAAATTAAAATTGAAATTGTATTAATTTGAAGAAAAAAAAAAAAAAAAAAAAAAAAAAAAAAAAAAACTGAATTGAGTATTCAAATGAAAAAAATATTACGTATATTTACTAAAATAAATAAAAATATTAAAAAAAATTATAATTGTATGAACTTACTGAAATAACAATGTAATTAATAAAAAATTAATTTATATTGATATAAAAATTAATATGTAATAATTTATAGTGGTTAATAATAATCATTGTTAAATTATATAAATTTTTATATGTTTCTATTATGTATAAAAAAAATATATATTATTTTTTGTTTTGTTTCATTTCTTTTGATTCTTTTACTGCTTTTTTTTTATAATAATTATATATATATGCTTAGTAATTATTCTATATAATATATATTTGTATATAATATATTATGTGTGAGATTATATAATTTTTATGAATTATTTTTTAATTCAATCCTATTTATTTTTTAATGTTCTCTTTAAACAGTGGCTTGAGTGGTTTGACCGAAATCAAATATTTTTTTCTGTGAGGTATATTTTCTATCAATGAAACTACAAAGAACGTCAGAAACACCCAATGTACGAAGTTCCTATTATATAATAGTAAATTTTTAATTGAATATTATAAAAATATGTAAATTAATTAATAAATATATTATTTTATGATAGTAATATTATAATAGATATTGTTTTATATAAGGTATAAAATATATAGCATATATAGCTTATCATTATTGTAATTATAATTATTGTTTTTTTAAGTTTATTTACATTAATCTTAATGTTTTTAATTTGTTCAAGTCTTCCATCTCTTTCATCCTTTTCAGTACTGAGTTTGAGAGCTTCCTTATATTGATCTTGTCTTTCTTTCTTAAGTTGTTCTTCTTTTTCCTTTATTTGAGCCTATATAATTAAAATAATAATAATAATAGCAAATAATAATAAAATAATAAATTATTATCATTAGGATTAATTATTGTAATTTATTTTATTTGAATAACATTTTTATTCATGTATTTTTTTTTTAAAAACAAAAAAAATACATAAATAAAAACAAAATTAATGTATGCATTATGTAAATTTAAAAGTTATTTATAAAATTTATTTTTTTTATTTTATTTTTATTTTTTTTTATGTATATACCTTAATTTCTTTTGTGTATTGTAATCTCTTTTCTAATAATTGTCTTTCCTTTTCTTTTTCAATTTTTTCTTCTAATCTTTGCTTTTTAAGGTTTTCATCAAATTCCTTCTTCAATTTTGCAGACTATATTATTTATAATAATATTATTATTTATTATTTATATATTTTATTATTATTATTTATCATTGGTATTACTATTATTTATTTATTTTATTTTATTTTATTCACTTTTAATTTAATTATTCATTTATTTTACCTCTATTGCTATAACTCTTTCTCTTTCTTTTCTTTGTTTAATGAGTTCTTTCTTCATTTCTTCACGAGCTCTTAATTTCTTAAGAGCATCTTCTTTTTCTTTCTTACGCCATTCTCTTTCATCTTCCTCGACTTTTCGTTGATTCTTTAATTTTTCAACTTTATTTTTTCTTTCAATTTCCATAAATTGATTCTTTAATAATTTTCTAAATTGTATTTCTTTTTCTCTTTTCTCCTTCTTCTTTCTTTCTTCAAGTTCCTTGTCTTTCTCATCTTTTTTCTTTAAATAATCTAGAATTTGTAATTCTTCTTCTTCTTCTTTCTTTTGTTGTTCCTTCTTTCTCCTTACAATTTCAAAATTTTCTCTTTGAAGCTTTTTTTTTGTTATTTAAAATGTTATTATTATTATTATTATTATAATAGTATTATTTATAAATATATATATATATATATTTATTATTATTATTATTATTATTATTATTATTATTATTATTATTATTATTATTATTATTATTATTATTATTATTATTATTTTTTTTTTTTTTTATTTTTCTTATTTTTCTATTTTTTTTTTTATTTTTATTCTTAATTTAGTATAACTTACTTCTAAGAGTCTTTTTCTTTTTTCCTTTTCCTTTTCTATTTTCATAGCTATATTATCATTTTTTATTTTTTCAAATACCTGTCTTAAATATTTTCCTTCTTGTTCATTTTTTTCTTGATTTATTAATCTTTGTTCTTCTCTTTCTTCTATTTGTTGTTTCAATATTTGAGCTCCAAGTTTAATATCTTATTTTATTTTATTTTTTATTTTTATTTGTTATTTTTTGAAAATATTGGATTTAGTTTTTCGTTTATTATATAAAATAATATTTAGTTATTTATAGAAATTATATAAAAAAAAAAAAAAAAAAACAATATTAATAAATATTTATGATATGATATAAGAGTATTTTTTTATTAATTACTGTAAATTAAATATTATTATTATTATTATTATTATTATTATTATTATTATTATTATTATTATTATTATTATTATTATTATTATTATTATTATTATTATTATTATTATTATTATTATTATTATTATTATTATTATTATTATTATTATTATTATTATTATTATTATTATTATTATTATTATTATTATTATTATTATTATTATTATTATTATTATTATTATTATTATTATTATTATTATTATTATTATTATTATTATTATTATTATTATTATTATTATTATTATTATTATTATTATTATTATTATTATTATTATTATTATTATTATTATATACCTTTTAATCTTTTTTCTTCAGCTTCATTTTCTTTTTGAACTTCTTTAAGTCTGTAGGCTTCTATTATATTATTCATTCTTTCATCTTCCTTTTTTCTTTTATGTTCAATGAATTTCTTTATATTAGGAATAATATTATATTAATTATTGTTAAAAAACATTATGTATATATATATGTCAAATAAAATAAATTTAATTTATAAAATAAATATTGATATATATTTCTTTGATTAAAAAATATATATATATATATATATATATAAAAGTATAAATGATTATTATATTTATTATAATTATTTTTTTTTCATTACTTTTTCTTCTATTTGTAAATCTCTTATTGTTTGACATTTAGTAATTAATACTAATTCATTTAAATATTTAATTTCATCCGATTGTTCTTCTCTTAAAATATCTAAGAAATTAGCTTGAGATCTTTTCTTCTTTTGAGGATCCAAACCAAGTTGATCTTTTTTTTGATAATTTTTCTTTTGATCAATTTCATCAATATATTGCTATAAATTAGACAAAATAATATATATATGTATATAGATATTGGTTTAAAAAAATTATAAAAGTTCATAATTTATTATTATTATTATTATTATTATTATTTTAATAAATTATTTATAATTTATTACAAATAGAAAAAGAAATAATATATATATATATATATAATTTTGTTTTTCCTGATTATGTACTTTTCTTTCTCTGGCTATATTAACTTTTCTAATACGTTCATCAATTAATTTCTGTTTACGTTTTTCCTTTTCTTCATCGGTTATAACAACGGCTTCATTCTGTTTTATTATTATTATTATTATTATTATTATTATTATTATTATTATTATTATTATTTAAATTTTTAATACGATTAATGTTATTTATTGAAAAGTTCAATGAAAATATAAAAATAAAAAAAAAATTTTAAATATAAATTTGAAATTTATATTATAGATAGTAATATATATATATACATATTTTTTTTTTATTTTTTATTCTTTTTCCTGATTTTTACCTGAATACGTTTAAATTCATTTAAAGCTATTATATTATCATAGTTTGGTTCGTAGGAAATATGACATATATCATTGTGTGGTTTTAAAGTTCGAATATTATCATTAGTAATAATCATAATTTTCTAATATTAATAAAGAATTATTATTATCATTATTATTAATATTATCATATTTATTTGGTATGAGTGATTAAATATATATCGATAAATAAAAGTAGAAGAAATAATTATATTTAAATATATAAAAGAATAATAAAAATAATAATTAAAATAAAATTTATTACAATAATATTAGTATAATTTTTAATAAAAGCATTATTATATTATAAAGTTGAATTTACCTCATTTTTTTGCTTCTTATTTTTATATGGATCGATGATCTTCTTAGTTTTTTATTCATTTATAATATATTTTGCAAAAAACAAAAAACAAAAAAAAAAAAAAAAAAAAAAAAAGGATAAGATAGTTATTAATTGATATTGAAGTAAAAATTTTATATATATTAAAAAGATATTTAAGAAAATTAATTAAATACAAAAAAAAAAAAAAATTATTTTAATTTTTTTTTTTTTTTGTATTTAATTAATTTTTAGTAATAAAAATAAAATATTCATATTTTTACAGGCATTTTGAAATTTGTATTATTAAATTAATATAAATATGATAAAAATATTTGACAATTCAAATTCTAGTAATATTTCTTTAAAATAAATTTATTGTTATTATAATTATTTTATTTTATTATTTTTCTATTTAATTAATTATTCTATATTTTTTTTTATTTTTATGTTTGTTATTTGAATATAGTTTCTTTCTTTCTTTCTTTCTTTTTTTTTTTTATTTTGAAAAAAAAAGAAATAAAAAACAATTTTTCTTTCTTTTTTTTTTTTTTTTTTTTTTTTTTTTTTTTTTTTTTTTTTTGAAAAAAATTTTTAAATTCAAATAAGATGATTAAGAATAATAAAAAAAAAATAAAATAAATTAAAATAAATCAAATTATACGAAATAATAATTATAATTAATATTCTTTATATTATTATAATAATAAATTATAATTGTTATTTTTTATTTTAATATACTAATCAATAACTAATAATGATTAAATGAAAATTAATAAAATAAAAAGGGAAAAAAAAAAAAACCCTCTTGTTTGAATTATTTAAAGTTTATATATATTTTTTTTTTAAATTTTATCGAGAATTAGGTTTTATATCGAATAAAAAAATCTTATTTATTATAAAAAAAAAAAAAAAATTAAAAATTAAAAATTAAAAATTAAAATGAAAAAGGTTTTTTTTTTTTTTGTTTTTTTGTTTTATTGTTTTTTTGTTTTGTTTTTAGTTTTTTAATCACTATACATTTTTTATATGAATTATAAAAATTAATTATTTTTATCTTATATCTTATAATTTTTATAATTTTTATACTACTATCACTACCACTGCCATTATTTCTTTTTTTTTTTTTTTTTTTTTTTTAAAAAAAAAAAAAAATCGAAAACTTTAAATTTCTTCTTTGAATTTTTTATATTTTTTCAATCACTTATATGTTCTATAATTTCGAATTTTAAAATGAATGTTTGTGAAATCTTGAAAACTTTTATATATATATATTTTAAAAAATTATTGAGATTTCAATTAAATATTGAAAAAATATAATAAATGAATTAATAAATTAATATTACATATATATAAATGAATTATATAAATAATAAATAAATAGCAAATTAATAAATAAATGTTTAATTATTAAATAATAGATATTTAAATAATAACAATTAAATGATGTTAGAAGAGTGAATGTATGAATAAATAATAATAAAAATAATAATAAATAAGAAATTTCATAGGAAAATTTTTGAACCAAAAGATAAATTTTTAAATTAAAAGTAATCAATTAATTTATGATTTTATTTCTTTGTTATAGTTATTTTATGTTAGTAATATCAAAATAATAATGTTTTTTTTTTTTTTTTTTTCCTTGTGAATAAAACTTAATTTATATTATATAGTAAAAACATATATAATAATAATAATAATAATAATAATAATAAAAAAGAAAATAATATTTAAACTTAGCAATAAAGTATATCATTTTTTTAAACTTTATGATTTTGCCAAATTATAAAAAAAAAAAATAATAAATAAAATTCATTAATTTTTTACATGAATTAAATAGGAAATTTTCCTAAAATCAAATATAAAAAAAAAAATTTTTTTTATTATTTTGAATTTGAAATTTAAATGATTAACAAAAGAAAAAAAATTTTTTTGTTTGATTCTTTTTTTCAATATACTTTCTTTTTTCTTATATATTTATATATTAAACAACAACATCAACAACAAGAAAAAAAAAAAAAAAAGGAAAATATTTATACTATTTTTTTCTTATTTAAATAATTAAAATAATAAATAATCTGAGAATAAAAATTATTAAGGTTTTATTTTTATTTTTATAGTATTATCATTAAAAAAATTTTTTTTTTATATGTAAATTATACCTTTAATATTGACTTTTTAATAATATGTTATTATAAGAAGGTTAATTATTTATAATTATTATTAATTTCTTATTTGTTTAATAATGATAATTATATACTTTAAACTATTGGATTTCCTATTAGTACGAATAAAATAATTTATTATATTTTAATGTTTTAATGAGAATAATTCTAAAAGTACAATTACTCTCATTATAATAGCTATTTAATCTCATTAATCTTCTTCGTTTTTCTCGTAATCTTCCTCTATATAATATATTATATTAAAATTTTTAAAATTTTTATAATTAAAAAGTTTAAAAAGAAATTTTTGATTTTTACAGTTACGTTACACAATCTTTTCATTTTTAATTTTTTGTTAAAGTTCAACATAATATTTAAACTTTTGTACATTAAAGTATTATAAATATTTATAATATTTGATTAAGTAATAATTTGTATGTAAAATATAAAAAGAAAATTTTTTTATGAAATTAATATTTTGAGTCTTTTTAAATACTTTTTAAATCATATAAATTAATAAATAATAAATTAAATTTAATTAAATAATAATACATTTTGTTGTGTACACATCATATCTTATATTGACTCCTTAACAGATTAAGAGTCTCATATATCAAGAGACCTATTATTAATTTTAATTTTTAAAACATTTTAATGATTTTAATGACTTTATAATATAATTAATTATTTTATATTAATGTTCCAAAGAATGGCTAAAAGAAAGAATAACAATAATAATCATATTGAAGAGAGTTCGAGTTCATCGAATCCAACTGAAAATAAGGACGATGAATCGATTTCTTCATATGAAGATGATGAATCCAATGATAAAAGGATTATCATAAACAAATATTATGGAAATATAACTAAATCTGTTTTTGAAATTAAAGATTTCGTATTAAATAAAGAAAATTTCTTAGATTGGTATGAGCCTTTAAAGAGGCATCTCATTGCCAATGATTTAGATATTTATATTGAAAAAGAAATCCAATATTCAAATATGAACAGAGGTCAAATAAAATCGGATAATGAGGTTCAATCTATCATAATAAATAGTTTAGAAAAATCAAACCAAGAATATTTACGAGGATGTAAAACTGCTTATAGTATGATTGATAGATTAAAAAACCGTTTTTATCAATCTGGCCAAGCACTATTAAATATTCTTGAATATAAAATTATTAATCTTAAGTTAATAAACAATGACTATATTCAATATATTAATGAATTAAACAATCTTTTCGAATAACATAAATTTGAATCTAATAAATTAAAAAGAATTCCTTTTGATGAGGAAACTAAACTTTTATTTGCAGTAAATGAATTAGATAGAATTGGTATAAATTCACCACCAATTTATAGTTATAAAACTTTTGATGATCTTATTAAAGAATTAAACAAAAGGCATGACTTTTTTGAAAAAGCCGAAATTTTAAGGTCAAAAACTACCGTTATAAACGATTCAAATGTCAATAATATAAATAAAAATAAACCAAATAATAATAAAAATTATAATAATACTAATAAAATTCGTAACGAATATTATTGTCATATATGCAAAACTAAAGGTCACACTACTGATCATTGTAAATATAATCTTTTAATTAGAGAAAATAATAAATCAGATGATAATGATAAAAATTATAAAAATAATAATTACAAAAATAAAAATTATTATAAAAGATATAATAACAAAAATAATTATTACTCTGGAAATATTATTAATAAGAACAATGATAAATCTAATAATAATAACAATAATTTTTTTGAAAATAATAATGAAAATGAAGATGAGGTATACATTGATTTTACAGGAAGTAATTATACAACAATAAATAATAATAATAATTCCACACATTGGATTATTGATAGTGGTACTGGCATCAACTTAACTAATAACATCAACAATTTAAACAATATAAATAAAGTAAATAATAAAAATATCATTTATCCAAATGGTGATTTAGACAAGGTCGAAAATGTAGGTACTTACAATGGTAAATTTAAAAATAAAGATTTTATATTATCAAATGTTTATTACGCGTCAAATATTCAAAACAATCTAATTTCCACTCATTCAATATTAAAAAATGGATGCACTATTATAATGAAACGCGTAAATAACAAAGACCGTTTACAAATATTTAAAAATAATAAGTTAATTGCAAATATTTTTGCGAATGATGAAAATTTATTCGTGTTTGATACAATACCTTCAAATAATACTATATCTAAGAATTATGTTTTCAGCATTGATACTAACTTGTGGCATGCTCGTTTGGGACACTTTTATAATAATGATATCAAAGATTTTGTCATTGAGCATACTAAATACCATAATGACAAAAATTGTCGCCAATGCAAAATCACTAAATTAAAGAGAAAACCATTCTACTCTTCCCCTAATAATGCTTCAAAACCTATGGAACTAGTTCATTCTGATGTAGTTGGAAAATTGGAAACATCATATAATGATTTCAATTATTATGTTACTTTTCTTGATGATTTCTCTAGAAAAATTTGGGTCTACCTTATCAAGAATAAGTCTGATGTTCCTAACATATTTATTAAATTTCATAAATTTATTTCCAATACTACTTCATATAAAATTATAAATTTCAAATCTGACAATGGTACTGAGTATATCAACAAAACTTTAACTACCTATTTAGAAAATTTTGGAATTAATTTCATTCATTCAGTTCCTGGTTACCCACAACAAAATGGTCGTGCTGAACGCTTAAATCAAACACTTAATCGTTGCGCATCTACTCTATTAAACTCTGCTAAGCTACCCTACAAGTTTTGGGATTCCGCTATTCTTTGTGCTGCTTACCTCTATAACTTGAATCCACATCAGAGTATTAATAATAAAATTCCAAATGAATTATTTTTCAATAAATCAGTTGATATTTCTCACCTTAAAGTTTTTGGATGTAAAGCATTTTTCTATAACAATCACAAAACGAATAAATTTGACAATAACTCTAAACCTGGTATATTTTTAGGATATGCATCTGACTCTCTTGGCTACAAAATTTTAGATATTTCTACTAACTCTATAGTTACTTCAAGAGATGTTTATTTTATGGAAGATATGCCTGGAACTATTAATACTACATTCTTTTGTGATAAATATATTGATTCTATTATTAATTTTAAGGATTCTTTAATTGAGGGGGAAAGTATAAATGATAATAATAATATTCATTCACAATTAAATAATCCTTTAAATAATAATAATAATAATAATAATAATAATAATAATAATAATAATAATAATAATAGCAATTATAGTAATAATAATAATAATAATAATAATAATAATTATAATAATAATTATGATAATAACAACGATATTTATAACAATGATATTAATAATAATTATAATAATAATTATGATAATAACAACGATATTTATAACAATGATATTAATAATAATTATGATAATTACAAAGATATTTATAATAATGACAATAATAATAATAGTAATAAAATTATTAATAATAATAATAAAACTAAAATAGAAGAAAATGAATATAATAGTGAATCTGATAATGAATTTTTAAATGAAAGAAAACTTAAATATATAAACAAGAAAAGATCACATAGCAATAATTCAGATGATTCAGATGAAGAAAATTTAACTTCCAGAAAAGAAAAATTACAATCAGTAAGTAATAAAAGATTTAAAATTTTAAATATTAAAACAAATATCCCAACAACGTATCAACAAGCTATTAATTCACCAGAAAGTGAAGAATGGAAAGAAGCAATAGATGACGAATTAAAAAATATGTACGACAACAATGTTATGAAAGTGGTAAAAAACATACCAGCTGACGCAAATATAATTGGTACTAAATGGGTCTTTGCCGAAAAGGATAAAAAGAAGAAAAAGGCAAGATTAGTGGCTCTTGGTTGTCAGCAAATTGCTGGAGAAGACTTTATAGAGACATACTCCCCAACAGTCCAAGCAGATAGTCTAAGACTTACGGTCGCTATTGCATCAAAGTTCAACTGGGATTTGAAACAATTGGATATAAAAGCTGCTTACTTGAATGCAAATTTGGAAGAAAAGATTTATACAAAGATTCCTTATGGTGATAAAAATTTTAATACTAATAAATTCTGGCTACTTAAAAAAGCTCTTTATGGTTTAAAACAGGCTGGAAGAATGTGGTATAATGAAATATCAAATTACTTAGTAAGTATAGGTTTTAGAAATTACAAAACTGACAAATGTCTCTTTGGGAAATATAATAAAAATAATAAATTAACATGTTTACTAACATTATATGTAGATGATATTTTAATAACAGGAATTAAAAATGAAATAAACTATACAGTAAGCAAATTAAAAGATAAATATAAAATTTCTAAAGATTCTAATGCAACTAAAATAATAGGTATAAATATTTATAAAACAAGTGATGGTTATAAAATAAATCAGATAGATTATATTAATAAAATAATAGAAAAATATAATATGAAGAAAACAAAACAAATTAAAACACCATGCAGGAAAATTACAGAACATGAAAGAAATAATTCAAATTTAATAGATCCAAAAGAATATAAATCTTTACTTGGTGCGTTACTATATATCGCTGTAAAGTCAAGGCCTGATATAATGTTTTCTGTAAGTGAAGCATCAAGAATATGTGAAAATCCAACAGAAGCTGATTATAAAAATTTAATGAGCATCTTACAATATTTAAATGGTACAAAAAATAAATCTTTACATTATAATAAAAATAATAAATTTATCGGATACTCAGATTCAGATTTTGCTAACGATGAAAAGACGAGAAGATCTACAAGTGGATATATATTTTTACTTGGAAAAAGCCCTATTTCATGGAAATCTCAGTTACAGAAAAACGTAACTTTATCTACTGCTGAAGCTGAATTTGTTAGTTTAACTGAATGTACTAAACAAGCTTTATGGTTCAAAAATTTATTTAAGGAAATATTTAATCAAGATATAAAATTTAAAATTATGGTAGATAATAAGGCATGCATTGCAATTGCTCAAGATACAAATTCTAAAGGAAGATGTAAACATATAGATTTAAGATATAAATTTATTCAAGAAGAGATTATGAAAAACGAAATTGAATTAGAATACATTAATACTGAAAACATGTTAGCTGATCCATTAACTAAAAGTATCTCAGGAGTACAAATGACAAAATTTACAAATTTAATTTTCAAAGAATAATATTTCTTTAATTGTATATATATATTTTTAAAAAAAAAAAAAAAAAAAAAAAAAAAACTTGTATATAATAATTAAAATATTATATAATACTTAATGTAGGGGGAATGTTAAAGTTCAACATAATATTTAAACTTTTGTACATTAAAGTATTATAAATATTTATAATATTTGATTAAGTAATAATTTGTATGTAAAATATAAAAAGAAAATTTTTTTATGAAATTAATATTTTGAGTCTTTTTAAATACTTTTTAAATCATATAAATTAATAAATAATAAATTAAATTTAATTAAATAATAATACATTTTGTTGTGTACACATCATATCTTATATTGACTCCTTAACATTTTTAAATAATTTATCATGTAA
>JACVTC010000040.1:295000-297500 GCA_016946835.1 Neocallimastix lanati (nom. inval.) | reverse complement strand
TTGGCTATTTATCCCCCTTTTTTATAACATCTTAAAACCTTTAAAATTCAAGTTAATTTTTATTTCGGAACTGAAAAGTACTAGAAAAATTAATTTTTTTAGAATTTTTATATTTTTATTTTTTTTTTTTTTTTTTTTCGACCAGGAAGAGAATACACTTCTAGTGCTTTATTAAATAGATGATTTTTATGTATTACATTTTTTTTTTCTTTTTTTTTTAAAAAAATGCATTATATGGTTTAAAGCTAAAAATAAAATATATTTAAAAGATTAAGGAAAATCAAAAAATAATTAAAAAATAATAAAAATAAAAAGACAAATTTTAATTAATCATAGAAAATTTAATGTTATAAAGAATAAAATAAGTTCAAAAGGTAAAAAAATTTCGGTGTGATATATACTATGTGTAGTAACATCTAAAATTATAAAACAAAGAAGTAACATCTATAAAATAGATAGTGTGGTATCCACTAAACTCTCTCCTGAACTACGAGAAAGATCATTAAAAGTTGAATTACTTACTATAGGTTTTGTGTTCGGATCGGTACTGTTAATTAATTGGTGAGAAGTAATAGAATTACTAACTGCACTATTCCTTTCCCATATCGGTACGATGTCGGCACTTTTACTAATGAAAGTGTTTTTGCTAAACCTCTCAAAAAGTATGGTATTATATTAGTAAGATATTCCACAAGCTTCACAATATATGGAATAGTAGATCCCTGTGAACTTTTTAGGAGTTGTTCACTTTTTTTTTTTTTTTTTTTTTTTTTTTGTTAAAGAATAACAAGAATATAAATAGAAAATTTTAATAACAAAATTTGATAATAATTCAATGACCTATCTTGTAATAAAATAATATATTTTCCCTTAGTTACTTTTAAGAATATTTAAATTAGTTTTTTAAATATTTTGAATATAATGTCATTTTATTTTTATTTTCATATAGAATATTAATTAAAGAAGGAAATAAAAATGTATAAGTCATTTAAGAAAATATATATAAAGAGAAAATATGTAATGTATTTGTAAATTATTTACTATGATCAATTATTCATTCAAAATGAATATTATATGAGATTATTATGCCTTGATGCTAATCATTTTAGGTAGAGTGTTAAATAGAATTATTATGAAAATTTTTATAAAAATAATTTATTTATAAATATATATTCATTTTTATATGCTGAAAAAAAACTTAAAGATTAATTATTATTTATATTCTTATTTTATTTTATTATTTTTATAGCATATATTGATGGATATTAATAATACTATTTCAATAATAAATCTTAAAATTTTAAAATAATATAGATAAAAAAAAATATATATATATATATATTGTTTTATTATTATTATTATTTATTTATTTAATTTTTTTTCTCTATAATTTTTTTATGATTTTATGATTCTTCGGTAGTAGTGTTGGTAACAATACTTTCTGATGTTTCTTTTAAATTACTCGTGCTACTATGATCATTATTACTATTAGATATGGTAGAAGTGGAAATGACTTCCTCTAGAATTTCTTCATTACTATTTTCATTGTTATTGTGGTCCTCTTCTCCTTCATCATTAACCTTACTTTCATTATCACTATCATTAGTTTTACTTTCAGAAGCACTATTTTTGTCTTGATTAAATTTTCTTTGTGGTAATACATCCATTAAACTTTTCTCCCAATTCTTGGTTTCAAGGAAATTAACAATAATTTTAAACACTATCCGAATAAAGAGTATAGATAGATAGATAGATAGATAAATTGAAAGAAATATAAAATTTAATTATTATTATTATTATTATTATTATTATTATTATTATTATTATTATTATTATTATTATTATTATTATTATTATTATTATTATTATTATTATTATTATTATTATTATTATTATTATTATTATTATTATTATTATTATTATTATTATTATTATTATTATTATTATTATTATTATTATTATTATTATTATTATTATTATTATTATTATTATTATTATTATTATTATTATTATTATTATTATTATTATTATTATTATTATTATTATTATTATTATTATTTTAAATAATTAAAATAGTAATCATCATATAAATAATTAAAAAATTAAGAAAAGAAAAATAAAAAAATAGTTACTATGATTAACAGTTAAAACTTTTCTACTAGACATTTTAATATTTTCATTAATTGGTAATCTTGCAGTTGCAATATTTTGTTTATTTGCTTTTTCTAATGTCAAGTTCTATTCATATAAATTATTTTATATAAATTTGGATTTATATTATAAATGCATTTATATATATATATATATAATTGTAAATTTATATATTAATTATTAATATAATATAATAAAAAATAAAAATATAAAAAAATAAAAAAATAAAAAATAAAAATAAAAAATATATATTTATATATATATAATAATATAGAAATATAGATAAAAAATTAATATATATATATATTATTATTATTATTATTTATGTTTCTTTCTTACTTTGTATCTA
>JACVTC010000040.1:280000-292500 GCA_016946835.1 Neocallimastix lanati (nom. inval.) | reverse complement strand
ATGAAATTATATTCAAATTTAAAATACAAATAAAATAAAAATGTATATAAGTATATAAATATATTTACAGAATTATTATTTAAAAAATAAAATAAAAAAAAAAAAAATTCTAAATTGGGATAATTTATATTTTTTTTATGAATGTTAATATGTTATATATTATATTTTATAGTAAATAATATTATGATGGAGATTCATCATTATTAATTATTTGAGTTAAATGAAGTACTCTATCTTCATTAGTTGTTAATCGAGTCTTTTCATATTATAATTGTAATTATGATATAAAAATTATATTATAAATTAGTGTTTAAAATTAAATATGATATATTATTATAATAAAAATATTTTAGGCTTACCTCCATGATATTTATAGTTTGTGTTAAAACATCCATTTGCTTAATAATTTGTTTTAATAAAACTGTCATATCATTATTTTCTTTAAAATCAGGATTAATATTAAGACTTTTACTATTTTTATTACCTTCATTATTATTTGTATTACTATTATTAGTGATATTGTTATTATTATTATTCGTAGCGGCAGTAATATTAGGGTTAGAATTTGGTATATTTATTGAAGAATCATTATTAGATTTTGATGTATTTATTTCTAGATTAGGGGAAAGGATATTGCTTTCATTATTTAAACTATTTTGGTGATCAGAATTATTAATGATGTTATTTTCATTCACTGATATATTAATATCATTATTTGTAGGAGAGGATTCATATTCTGTATTTGGAATTGAACTATCTTGATTGATTGATGAAAGAGAAATAATTGGTTTACTTCTATTCTCCATATTACTTCTAAAACTATTATTAATCGAATTTTCATTATTATTATTATTATTATTATATCTCATATTCTAATATGAATAAAAATATATATATATATATATATATATTAATTTATTAATAGAATTTAAAAATAAATATGCAAAATTTTTCATTTTTATATTATAATTTATATAATAAATAAATAAAAAAAAAAAAAAAAGATTAAAATTAACTTACTGAATTTTCATTATTTTTATTATAGGTAGTCATTACAGGTTCTATTATCCAAAAAAAAAAAAAAAGAAAAAAAAACATTAAAAAATTTTTTTAGTACTATTATTCATTTATTTAATCTTTTTTTTTTTTTTTTTTTTTTTTTTTTTTTTTTTTTTTTGGAATATAAATAAAAAAAAATAATTTTATTTTTTATTTTTTTTTGTTCTTATCATTCATACTTGGTGAATAGGTACTATAATTTCTTTCATTTTCATTATTATATTCTTCTTTGAAATTACTTTTCCATAGAAGTACCTGCTCATCACATCCTGTTGTTGCAAAGTAATTACCTTCATTTGAAAAGGTTGTTGCTAATGTTGGTCCTTTTTTATGACCATATAATGTATATAATAAATGACCCTCCTTTAAATCCCATATCTTATTTATATGAATATAATAAAGGTAAATTATATATATAAATTTATAATAAAGATTATAATATAGTGAAATAATGTAATATTAGAATTAAAATAAAAAAAATATAAATATAAAAATAAAAACAAAGAAAAAAAATTTTTTTTAATAAAATAAATTACCTTTATTAAACCATCAACACCTGAACTTGATAAATATTCATTGTCAGCTCCACCAAATGAAATACTGGTAACCCCTTTCGTTTTTTTTCTTGTATGTTCATGAGCATTTTCATATAGTTGAATTAATTTATTCATTCTAATATCAATTAATTTAATGGTATTATCATCGGAACATGATGCTATAATTGATCCCGATGAATGGAATTGTACATTATTAATTGAACTATATATATAATATAATATATAAATTATATTAATATCATATTATAATTAGAATATATATTTAATAAATTAATAAAATCAAATAAAAATAAAGTATATAAACTTCGTATTTGTTACTATTACTATTATTGGTATTACTATTATTATTATTATTATTATTATTATTATTATTATTTATTTATTATTATTATTATTATTATTTCTTTTTATTTTTTTTTAACTATTTCTATTAATATTTTTAATTTTTAATTTTTTTTTTTTCTTTTTTCTTTTTTTTTTTTTTTTTTTTTTTTTTTTTAAATGATGTTTGATAATTTACTCTTTATGAACCCAAAACGTTTTTATACAAGTTTTATTATGGACATCCCATAGTTTTACCGTTTTATCATCACTACCACTTAATACTAATTTAGAATTGGGTGAAAAACAAGCAGTTTTTACCCAATTCAAATGACCTAACAAAGAATGTTGAAATTTCATTCCTTTAGTAGACCATATTTTAATACTTTTATCATCTGATGCTGTTAATAGTGATTTACCATCTTTTGAAAATTGTACTGCTCTTACTGCAGAGGTATGTGCTTTAAATACTGAAACTTCACCTTTTCTATAATATATATATTTATATATTAAATATATAAATTATCAAATAAAAATATTTATTTCATGTTAAATATTAATTTTATATATAATTATATATATATATTGAAAAATAAAATAAAATAAAATAAATAAATAATTATAATAATAATAATAAATTAATATATATATATAATTAATAATTAACATATATGGATATTTAATATAGTAAAATAAAAACAAAAAAAGAAGTTTTTTTTTTTTTTTTTTTTTTTTTTTTTTTTTTTCTTACGCTCTAGGTGTCCATAATCTGACAGTACAATCTTTAGAGGAAGATGCTAACAGTCTTCCCGATGGTGAGAAATGAACACTTGTTATAGGTCCCTTTATTATATTAATATTAACATATCATTATTAATAATTATTTTAATATAAATATATTTAATATGTATTGTTAAATAAATATATATATATATAATAGTATTATTAATATCAATTAATATATAAAAATTTATATATTTTTTTTATATTTCATATTTCCATATTATATATTATTATATTATTAAATATTATATATTATTAATTATTATATATTATAAATGAAATTATTTACGGTATGTCCTGTATATTTATAAGCTCTTAGATGGGCAGGGAAATTCCACACCATTACAGAATTATCTGTTGAACCCGATGCCATCTGTGTCATTGAAGATCTAAATGATACACATGTTATTTTACCCTTTTGCCCAAAAAATGAGCGTTCTAATTCTGGGTCTTCTGAAGGTCCAAATGCCTATTTATGTATATTTATAATCAATTTATAAATATTTATATATATATTTTTTTAACAAATTTTTTGAATATATATCGATTTTTTTTTTTTTTTTTGATGAATTTTTTTTATCTATATTGTTTTATATGAATTATTTCAAAAAACAAAGTTTTTAATAAAAATTGTTCATATATTGAAATACTGATATTATAATTAAAAGATTTTCCAATTTATTTAATTAAAACTTTTTATATATATATATATAATATTTATTTCATTTCTTTTAAATAATTATTTATATTCATTAAATACTTTGAAACTTTTATAAATATTTATATATAATAAAAAAAATATTTTATTTCAATTCAAAATATGTATTGCGCAGCAAATTAAATAATATATTTAATTAAAAAAATTTTTTTTTCTTTATTTGAATATTTAAAAAATATAAATATATCCTGTTTTAATTTTTTATTTTTATTGTTATTTTCATTTTTATCAAGTATGGAAATATTTAATATTTAATATTAAATATCTTGTTATCGATATATGTTTATAATATTTTATTTTAAATAAGAGAAATATAAATTGTAATTACCATTATTCAATTATTGAAATAATAAAATTTTTATTATAGAATAACAATTAATATAAATTATTATATTAAAAATAATGATTTATTTATTTTTTTTCCTTCAATATTTTGATATTGTAATATTTGTTTATTTTAAATATTATCGGTACTTTTATTTATTTTATTTTTATTTTTTATTTTTTTTATTTTTTATTATTTTTATTTTTTATTTTTTTTTATTTTTTATTTTTTTTATTTTTTTTATTTTTTTTTTTTGAAATATGTAAAAAATTGTTTTTTTTTTTTTTTTTAAAAATTTTATTTTTTGACATAATTCTAAAATTTAATTCATTATTTATTATTTATTATTTATTATTTATTATTTATTATTTATTATTTATTATTTATTATTTATTATTTATTATTTATTATTTATTATTTATTATTTATTATTTAATTATTTATTATTTAATTATTTATTATTTAATTATTTATTATTTATTATTTATTATTTATTATTTATTATTTATTATTTATTATTTATTATTTATTATTTATTATTTATTATTTATTATTTATTATTTATTATTTATTATTTATTATTTATTATTTATTATTTTATTAATTATTAATTATTATTTATTAATTATTAATTATTATTTACTTTTTTAAAAAAAAGTTTTTTTATTTTTTAAAACTTTAAAAAATTAATCCATAAAAGTAAATAATATATTACAATACATTAATTATATATTATATATTTAAATATTTATTTAGTATCAAATTACATTTTATTAGAAAATAAAGTTTGGAATCTTTTCCTTTTTTAAGTTAACTTTTTAATTATAAATAATTAAATGAATAGATAGATAATAAATAGATAAATATTTAATTAATAAACAATTTTTTATAATAAATTTTTAATTATAACTATGTAAATATATAAAATGAAATTAAATAAATTACTGATTTTCTTCTTTTTAAAAAAAAAAAAAGAAAAATAAAATAAAATTTAAAAAATTAAAAAGTAACAAACAATAAAAACTAAAAAAATACAAAGTTGAAATCAAAAAGATAAAAAAAAATTAATAATTGAATTGAAATATTGTTTGATTACTAGAAAATAAAATAAAGATTGAATACCATTTTAATTATTACCAAACCTTTTTTTTTTAAATATTATATATATAAATATTTATTTACAATTTCTTAAACTTTTATTAATATAATTAAAGATTTTTATAATTATTGAATTTTTTTTTTTTTTTTTTTTTTTGATTTAAAATAATTTTTGTTGAATATCTCAGCTATGTCTTTAATTATATTGTACATTATTAAATATAAAATATTTCAGTAACGTTGAATATTACCAATAATGTTTAGACTATTATAGAAAAATGATTATAAAATAATTAGTAATGACATATTCGTAAATGAATTTGGACTTTTTTAATGAAACAAAAGAAATAAAATAAATAAATAAACATATAATAAAATAAAAGGATCATTTCTGATTTTTAATGTTTATATTTAGCAGTTTTAATATTTTTTTATTTAATATTAAGTTTAATATTTTATTTTATATTATGTATATTATTAAAATCTGTAAATGTATTTATAAATTATTAATTATTAAAATAAAAAAATATATAAATAAATATATTATAAAATAAATTTTTAAATAAAAAATAAAAAAATTTAGATTATTATTGTTTATGATCATATAAAAAAAAAACATTTAAAATTATATAATGGATTAGCGATAAAATAAAGAAGGACCAAAATAAAATTTATTATTAATTATTTTAAGTGTTTTATTAATTAAAATTGTTTTCAACTCTTTTTAATTCTTTTTAATATTATTTTATTTATCTTTTTCAAAAAGAAAAACTGTAATAATAGAAAGAATAAAAAAGAGTTAATAATAAATAATAATAATAATAATAACAAATAATAATAATATATCATATTATAATAAAAATTAAAATTAAAAAGCAATTATATTATTAAAAAATATATGATATATAATGAATTAGTGTAAAATTTAATTATTGATACTACTTTTTTTTTTTTTTTTTTTTTATATTATTCGCTATTAAATAAAAATAAATAAGAAATGTTTAATAATAAAATTAGAGATTTAAAAAATAAAGCTTCATAAATCTTACTTTTAACTAAAAAAAAATAATAATAAAAATTCATACAATTAATGTATTTATTTATTTATTTTTTTTTAAAAAGAAAAAAAAATTACCTCATAGAATGTATATCCTAGTTTTTCTTTTTTAAATTAAAAAAAATATATATTATTTAAAATAAGAAATTAAAAATAATATACTATCAATTAAAAAATTCTAATAGAAGTTACGCTTAGAGAAATATGAAATTTCTAAAAATAAAATTACAAAAATAAAAAAAAAATACCCCAAAAGAAAATGATTATTAATATATATATATATATTTTATTTTTTTTGATGTAAATTGTATGTTAAAACATTTTTTATTATTAAAAAAAAATTAAAGATAACGGAATCGACAATTACGAGAGAATGGTTTTTTAAATTTGAAGAAGATGATTTACCCTATTACTACAAATTAAAGACAATAAAATATAATCAACAATATAAATATAAGAAGAATAAAAAATTAAATATAAAAAAAAAAAATAAAAATAAAAAATTAATTGATAAATATAAAAGGTTGTAATAATAATCAAAATAAAAATTTAGATATATATAGTGTTTTTTTTTTTTTTTATTCTTTTTTATTTTTTTTTATTCTTTTTTATTTTTTTTTATTTCTTGTCTTTTTTTTAATTATATAAATATAAATTATTTCCATTAATTTATATTATTATTATTATTATCAAAATTGAAATATATTCATTAATTTCATGTTTTTAAGTAAACAAGCATTCTATAATTAAATGATTTTAAAAATTTAAAAAAAATAATATATAAAAAAAATAAAAAAAAAATTAAAAAAGAAAAATAGGTATTAAAACCTTTTTTATTTTTTGATATCTAAAAAATGTAGAAACAAAAATTAATTATAAATAATTATAAAAAAAAAAAAAAAAAAAAAAAAAAGAAATAATTTATTAATAATTAAAATTTTTAAAAAATTAAAAAAAAAGTAAAAAATTAAAAAAAAAATTTCAATAATATATAAATTTTTAATTTATTTTTTCCTATCTTTTTTATTTTTCGTTATCTTTTGTTATATTTTTTTTCTTTCTATTAATAAAATTTCGTAGATAAGAAAATTATAATAATAATAATAAGAAGTAAAAGTTTGATTAAAGATTTAGAAATAAAAATTATAATTATAAAAATTATATTTAAAAAAGAAAAGAAAAAAAAAAGAATAATAAAAATTCAAACACAATAATAAATAATAATAATAATAAATAATAATAATAAATAAATAATAATAATAAAAATAAATTATAATAATAAAAATAGAAAAGGCAATAGAAATGGAATTTAAATAAAAATAATAATAAAAAAATAAACTATAAATAAAAATATTAAATAATAATTAACAAATAAATAAAAATTAGTAAAAAAATAATTTAATATTAATTCTTAGTTTTAGTTTTTATTTTTATTTTAATTTTTTCATTAAATAACATTATTGAATGTTTATATATAAAAATGAAATATATAAAAATAAGAAAAAGCTTTTTTTTTTTTGTTTCTAAGATCTGTTGTAATGTTGTAATGGTTTAAAAAAAACTTTTTAATTATATTTTATATAGATATAATATTATACTCTTTTTTCTTTTTCTTTTTCTTTTCTTTTAATATTAAAAAAAAAAAAAAAAAATAAAATGTAATAGACTTTATTTATGGTTAAACCATTTTTTGTTATTTCTTTTATTTCATTTAATAATTTAATGAATGAATAAATATATATATATATATTTTTTAATAATTATTATTTTAAATATAATTTTTTTTAGAAAAAAAAAAGTTTTATTTAATAATTAAAATTATCAAAAAAAAAAAAAAAAAAAAAAAAAAAAAAAAAAAAAAATTATAATAATAAAAAATAAAAAAAAGATAAAGAAATCAAAAATTAACTTTATCAAAAAAATTTTTAATTAAAAATTTATTTACTTATTTATATATTTATTTACTTATATATATATGTTTATTTATATATTTATTTATATATTTATTTTATTTTTTAATTTAGTTATTTGTAGATAAAGAAAAAAGGTATCATAACCATTTAAAATTAAAAATTTTAAATTATATAATAAAACAAAAAGTAATAATTTATATAAATCCTAATAAATACTCTTCATAAAAATAATTTTGATAATTTATTTATAATTTATTGCTATTTCTATTATTATTAATATAATAATTTATTTATAACATTAATAACAATATAAAATAAGGGTAGAAAAAGAAAAAGGTTGCTTTGCAAAAACTAAAATAAATAGTAAATATTATTATTATTATTATTATTATTATTATTATTATTATTATTATTATTATTATTTTTTGATAACAATACATATATATATATATACATATTAATAAAACTCTATTTTATTTTTTATTTTTCTCATACTTTTAATACCATAGATATATTTATATTAATATTTATATATATACATTTATATTAAATAAATAACTATTTAAAAACTTTATAATATATCAAAAAATATATGTATGTTATTTTAATATAGCTATGACTTTTATTAAAAATTTTTTATTACTATAAAGTAAGTTACAAGAAATAAAAAGAAAAGAAAAGAAAAAAAAAGAGAAAGACTGACAAAAAAGTAAATAAACAAACAAATAAAAGAAAGAAGAAAGAAAGAAAAGAACAAGAAAAAAAAAATGCAACCTAATAAAAGATTAAGACTCAATGAAGAGCCCAAAAATTTTTATAATAGTGCCACTGTTCATGAACAGGTGACCATGGAATCGAATGAAATGCTACCGATGAAGACTTCCAAAGTATTAATTCTATATACTGGGGGTACAATTGGTATGAAGATGACTGCAGATCATGTCTATGAACCGGTTCCCAATTATTTTACTGATTTATTACTTACCATGAGACAATTTCATGACCCTTATCATCATTTTGATGATACAGTTATGGTTAATGTTATCGTTAAAGATGAAGAACTATCAACACTATCAGAATCTGAAATAGCGGTAATAAATAATATTAAAACAAGAAAGAAAAATTTAAAAGCATTGGTAACTCCAGTTTCGCTTTATGGAAAAAGAACAATCTATACGATATATGAATATGATGAGTTGATTGATTCAGCAAATCTTGTATTAAAAGGTGTATTTTGTAATATATATTTATTTTTACTAATAAAAAAAAAATAAGAGAAATAAAAGAAAAAAATTAATTTATTCATATTTTTTTTTATATAAAAGTTATTATTATTATTAATAATATATATATATATTATATTTTATTTTGAATTTTTATAATTAATACATGTTTTAATTATTTTAATAATTATTATTAAAATGAAAAAAAAAAAAAAAAAAAAAAAATAGATTGGGTAAAAATTGCAACAGACATAGAAATCAATTATAATTTATTTGATTCCTTTATTATTTTACATGGAACCGATACCATGGCTTTTTCAGCTAGTGCATTAAGTTTTATGCTTGAAAATTTAGGAAAGACAGTAATTCTAACAGGTTCTCAAGTATATATTCATCTCAGTTTTTTAATCCATATATTTTTTTTAATAAACAATATATATATATATATATATATATAAATTAATTTTTATCTATTTATATATATATATACCATATTCTTAAATAAATGTATATATACATTATCCCATTATTAGGTTCCATTATCTGAAGTAAGAAATGATGCCATTGATAATCTTCTTGGTGCTTTAACTATTGCAGGGTTCATATATATATAATATATTTTAATAAAGAATAACATTAAAAATTCAAAAAAAAAAAAAAAAAAAAAAAAAAAATAATAACAATAATATTTAAATATTATTTAATAATAAATATGTTATGTATAAATATATATTATTTTTTTAAATATTTTGATTATTATTATTATTATTAATATTATATAAATTTTTATTTTTTATAAAATTATATATCAGTCATTATATTATCCCTGAAGTTACTCTATTTTTTGATCAGAAACTTTTCAGAGGAAATAGAACAAAAAAAGTAGATGCAACCAATTTTAATGCTTTCAATTCACCTAATATGAAACCTTTAGTTAAATTAGGAATTAATATTAGTAAATATTATAATATATTATATAAATAACGATATAACGATATAGATAATATTAATAATATTATAAATAGAATAAAAAAAATTATAATAATAAAGAAGAAAAATATTTACATACTTGTTCATTTTAATTATTTTATTTTATGTATTATATCCTTTTTTTTTTTTAATGAATAATTATATATTATATCAATATCTATCCCTCCCTATATATATCAATCAATAATTAAAAAAAATTAGATGTTTCATGGAAAGATGTTTTAAGACCAACTGAAATTGCCAAATTTCATGTTCATAAACGATTAAATCAACATGTAGCACTTTTGCGATTATATCCAGGAATTACTTATTCCACTCTAAAATCCTTTTTAAATTCATCTGTAGAAGGGGTAATATTGGAATCCTATGGAGCAGGTAATGCGCCAGATAAAAGAAAAGATCTTCTTCAAGCTTTAAAAGAAGCCACAGATCAAGGTATCATAATTGTTAATTGTACTCAAGTATGTAAAAAGAAAAAAAGATATATATATATATATATTAATAATTATGGATTATAGAAAATATATATATATATATTTAAAAAGAATCTATTTGATGTTAAATATAATATATATATATATATTAAAAAATATATTTATCCTTTTAATATTTATTTATATAATTATTATCTTAAAATGTGTATATATGTATATATATTTAATAGTGTACAAAAGGATCAGTATCAGATATTTATGCTACAGGAAAAGTATTAACCGATGCTGGCCTTATATCTGGAAAAGATATGACAACTGAAGTAAAAAAAAATATTTATTTTATTTTTAAAATAATAAAATATCATATAATAGTTAATTTATTACTATAATAATAATAATAATAATAATAATAATAATAATAATAATAATAATAATAATAATAATAATAATAATAATAATAATAATAATAATAATAATAATAATAATAATAATAATAATAATAATAATAATAATAATAATAATAATAATAATAATAATAATAATAATAATAATAATAATAATAATAATAATAATAATAATAATAATAATAATAATAATAATAATAATAATAATAATAATAATAATAATAATAATAATAATAATAATAATGATAATAATAATAATAATAATGATGATAATAATTATAATAATAATAAATTATAATATCATCATCATTAATACTAATAATATTTTATTATTTATTATTTATTTATTTATTTAATAAACTAAAAAAAAAAAAAAAACTTAAATTATATATGATATATAGTGTGCTTTAGCAAAACTTTCCTATTTATTAGGAAAAAATATTAATAAGGAAGCTATCAAACAATTAATTAAGACGAATATAAGAGGAGAATTGTCAGATACCCCAAAAATACCAAGATTTTCGAAATTTACTAATCCTGATGATTCCTATATTGTTAAAATTATAAATTTAATTAAAAGTGAAAATAATAAAAATAATAATATTAACAACAATAATACTAATGATATCAATATTAATAATATCAATACTATTAATCATAATAATATCAGTAATATCAATCATAATAATGATGATATCAAAAATGTCAATAATACTTTCTATCATAGTGAAGAAGGGGTGAAAGGATCTACCAGTGAACCTAATTCTACTTCTATGATGGTTAAAAAGAATTCTGATTCTAGTATGAGTAAGAGACATTCCAGTGAAGAAGAAGAGGAAGAAGGAAATCGATACATTAAGGACAATATTCATAGTAAAATTAATAAGATATTATTACCCTCATTATATCGAATAGCAGCATCTACAGGGGATATTCTTGGTTTAAATGAATTATTAGATGGATGGCCAGCTTTAATTAATGATGCTGATTATCATGGAAAGGTACTAAATAATAATACTAATATATAATAATAAAAAACAAAAATATATATATATATATATAAAAGAAAATAATATTATTAATTATAATAATAATAATAATAATAATAAATGATTATTCTAACAATAATAAATATAATATTTAGTAATAATTATAACAAAAAAAAAAAAAAAAGAAAACTTTTTTTTTTTTGAATAATACAATTTTAAATTTTTAAACCTTATATATAATTTTTTATTAATATTATTATAATTTTTATAATATTATTTTATTATGATCATTATATATATATCTTTTAAAAATATTTTTCTATATATATTTATATAAATTTATATTTATATTTATATGTATGTATATGTATGTATATTTATGCGTAAATAATATATGATTTCATATATATACATATATATATATATATATATATATAGACGGCACTTCATTTGACTGCCATTCAAAATCATTTTAAAACATCAGAATATTTAATTAAGATGGGGTGTATCGTTCATACAAGAGATCTGTATGATCACACACCGTTGTGGTATGCGGTTACTAATCAATTTAATGGTAAAAAGAAGAAAGAGCTTATTAAACTTTTTGTTAATTCTGGAGCGGTATTTGC
>JACVTC010000040.1:250000-267500 GCA_016946835.1 Neocallimastix lanati (nom. inval.) | reverse complement strand
GTATTATCATCGGGAGTTGAAACTTCATCTGTTAATTTTCTAAAATTATTATTATTTGATTTTAAATTTTGAAAACTATGTACTTTTTGACTAATTTCTTCGGTTTCATTACTTTGATAATTATTAAGTTCCTTCCTATTCTTCTTATTTTTTTTCTTCATCTTTTTCATTTCTTTTTTATTTCTATCAAAATCATAACCTACCCACTTCATATAATAATTTTCAATTTTATTTAAATAATATTGTCGATTCTCTAATGCTTTTCTTAAATGAAGATATTGTCTACAAATAACTACTTTCTCCAAATCTCCAATACCTAAATCTGAGAAGAAATTGTATAGACATTCTTCATTTCTATATTCTTCCGGTAAACCAAAAAGTATAATAGATCTAAAGTTTATTAATTGCTTATAATTATCATTATTATTATAACAATTTTGAATATATTTCATACGTATTTCTCTACATCTATTATAATATTTAAATAAAAATATATAGGCGATTATAGAAAAAATCCAAGAAAAAGCAATATGAAAAGATAACAGTGGTGACTGTTCATAGATATTATCGATTGTAATTTGTTCCAAGATTAAAACATCCAATGTTTTTTCATTACCATCTTGTAATATTTTAGTTGTATTTGTTAATTGCTTATAACCTGATTTATTAGCATGACCTGAATAATTTACTGGAAGTAGAATAATTAGTGCCATAATACCAATGGTTAAAAATAATTTCATTGACATTTTCAAAAATAATAGAAACTATTGAACAATAAAATTTTTTTATGTATAAATCAAAGAAAAAAAAAAGATATTAATATAAAGGGTGAAAAAAATAAGATAAAATAAAACTAAAATAAAAAATAAAAAATAAAATAAAATAAAAAATTTTAACTAATATTATTAATTAATGAAAAAAAATTTTTTTTTTCTTTTATAATTAATATTATTATATATGAAAAGTTTATTTTTCATTTAAAATGAAATAAAAAAAATTAAAAAATAAAAATAAAAATAAAAATAAAAATAAAAAAAAAAAAAAATATAAAGAATAAAAAAATAAAATAGCCATACCACTTCAGCATCTACTCCAACAATTGGTAAAACATAAGAAGTTTTTAATCTTAATACAACTATAATCCATGAGAAAAAACCTTTAGGAATTTTAGGTGGAGCACATCTTTAAACATTTATTATAAAGTTCAATAAAATAATATATAAAAATTAATATAATATAATAAATTTTATACATATATTAATTTTGATATCCTATTTTCAATATTCTATTTTTTTTATAATATATAATTTTTATGCTTTATATTTCTATGTATTTGTATTCTCTATATTTTATATTTCTATATTTTATTTTCTATATCTTATATTTCTATTTTTCTATATTTTTATTTATATTTTATTTATATTTTATTTATATTAATAGATTGTTCTATATTTATCGAGTTCTTTTTGATTTAAATTTATTGTTTTTTTTTTTTTGTTTTTTTTGTTTTTTGTTTTGAATACCTTTTTAATCTTCTTCTTGGCATATAAAAAATTTTAAATTTATTTCTAAGAAAACAAAAACCTAAAAATAAAAATAAGCCAGCAGTAAAATACAAAAGAAAAGGCATAGTCAAATTATTAAGATGACCAGCTCTTTTTACATTTGGATGCTCATTTACATTAATAGTTTTGTCTGGCATTTTATTATTTTTATTATTATTATTTCTTTTTTAATATTAAAAAAATAAATAAATAAATAAGGAATTCAGTTTCAAATGAAATTTATTTTTTAAATTTCCAATTAAAGTAATAAAATGAAAATTATATCGAGACCACATATAAATATATATGTTTATTCTCCTTAAAAGTATATAAAAATTCTTTCAATTTTATAAATTAAAAATTAAAAGGAAATTAGGTTTATATAATCTTTTTTAGTTTTTACTATTTATTATTTATTGTATATAATTATTAAATGATTTTAAAAATTTCTTCATGAAAAAAAAACGGAGAAGAAATTTTTAATTTATATTTTAATTATTGAATATTTGTAATATATTTATTATAATTAGGTTAACATTATTTTTATTAACTTTAAAAAATATGAATAATATATATTTTTTCTTTTCAATAACAAAAGTTTTTTTTTTAATGTTATTCTTTTAAAGATTTCCTTTTCATATATTAATATTAAAAGATTATTTAAATCCTTTTTTTTCCTTTTTTTTTTTTTTTTTTTTTTTTCTTCAATTCCTTTTGCTAATAGATTTACAGTTAAAATTATAATATATTGTCAAAATCTGTAATATATTAAAAAGATTATTTTTTTTTAGTATATTAAAATATATTATAGTATCCTTTTTAATTAAAATTATAATAATGTCTAAATTTAATATAGAATAAAAATTGTTTATATATTATATATTTTTTGTAATCAATTCTATGTTATATATATATATATATATATATTTATGTAATAATAAAAAAAAAAAAAAAAATATATAAAAAAAAAAAAGTACATTAATATTATTATTACACACTATAATTATCTTTATAATAATAATATTTTGACTTCTTTTATTAATATCTAGTTTTGTTAATAAAAAAAAAAAGTTTAATTATAGATATTAAAATAAATAAATAAATTATTTAGGTGATAGTAATAATAATTTAATGGTTTAATTTTAATTTTTTTTATTATTTTTTTTTTTTTTTATTTTTATTTTTTTTTCTTTTCTTTTTAAAAAAGAAAAAGTAATATTTTTATTTTTTTTATTTATTATACTTTATTTATTTATTAATATTAAATAATTATAAAATATTATTTCAATAATTAATAATTTATTATTAAATAAAACAAAAAAAAAAACTTCATTATTTTAAATGAATTAAATTGAAATTAAAATAAAATTTGGAATATACGAAAATTTATTTCAAATGAATATATTATATTGAAATATATATGTAAATATATATTTAATAATATTTAATAGTTAAATAATTTAAAATATTAATAAAATAGATATAATACTCTAATATATATAAAATATCTATTAAATATATTTTTTATATTTAATATATATATAATTAATATATTAAAAATATCAAATAAATTTTTATTTTTTATTTTTTTTTTACTTTTTTTGTTTTTGTTTTTTTTTTATTTCTAACTTAATCTTATATTATTGTATATTTTATATTTTATTTTATATTTTATTTTATATTTTATTTTATATTTTATTTTATATTTTATAATAATTATAAATATAAAGCTATTTCATAATAGTTATAATATAAAATTATTAGCTTTTAGAGGAATTTAATAATAGAAATTATTTAAAAATGAAATTTAAAATTTTTTTTTTCTTTTTTTCTTTTTTTGTTAAAACGATTATTCATTTATTATTCAAATATTTTATATGTTATTTATATTCTGTATAGATGTAAATTTTAATTAATATTATATCAATAGAGTTTTTTTTTTTTTTTTTTTTTTTTTTTTTTTTTTTTATTTATTTATTTATTTAATTATTTAATTATATCATTATTTTATTATTGTAATTATTTAATTATAAGATAAAAAATTAATCTTTTTTTAATTCAATCTGTACTTTAATTGTATTCATATTCATATTCTACTATTATTTTATTTTATTCAATCTGTATTTTAATTATATTCATAACCTACAATTTATTTTACTTAATTTTTAATAAAAAAAAAAAAATTGATTATATGTATTATTTTTTTTTCCCCTAGACTGGGATTAACGATAGGCCCTCCAGTCTCTCCTTTAAGCGTATTAAACTATTATTGGATTATTTACTATACCGTTTCGGCGTTGTTGCTAACCTCTCTCTAAACAAGGCTAATATGAAAGACATTCCATATACGTCGCTTTATATGACGAGCTTCTTTTAAGTGATCTCTTGAACAATAATTGAGGAAGGAATAACTACGCTAATTCTCTCATAGATTAAGTGCTCTCAGCAATAGCAATTAAATAGACTAGCAACAGGAATGCATACCATGACGAGTATACATCTAACTTCATTTATAGGGAAAAACACCCTGGGTGGATGATAATCTCTCTATATAAATTCAGGAGGTAATGGCGAGGTCTATTTGGAAACTATATCAATAATATTTAAATATTATTAACTTAATCTGTATGAATTTATATATAATTTTATGATGAGTATCTGTATACTTAATTAGTTTAATTAATTTTTAATTAAATTTAATTTGTTTAAACCAATTAATTAAAAATCATATTTTTTATATTTTTTATATTTTTTTAAATAATTTTTTTTAATTATAAATAAATAATATATATAATAATATAATAATTTATAGTTTAAATATATAATTTAAAAAAAATTTTTTTTTTTTTTTTTTTTTTTTTTATGATTTTAATTATTTTTTAAAGTTTTATGTTTAAATAAAGAAGTTGACATCTCTCTCATTCAACTATATAAGAGTATGTTAGAAAAAAAAAAAATAAATAAAATTATCTTTCTTTATCTTCTTTTTTATTATTTTTATTTTCTTTTCATGAAAATTTAATATATTTCTCTTTTTATTTATATATTTATATATATATACATTTCAATAGATTAATATAACTTTTCTATAGAATTAAAATTATTAAAATGATTCAATAAATTTAATATAGTACTAGAAAAAAAAAATTTTTTTTTTTTATGTTTTTATATTTTTTATTCTGGTTAATTAAATCCATTGCTTATTTTTAAATCAATTAAATTTATGTTAAGCTCTCTCTAAAAAAAAAAAAAAACTTTTGTACATATCTTATTGATAAAATTTTCAAGAATATTCTCAATTCATTTTGGGGTTTGACAACCAATATCACTTAATTCTGTTTAATTTAATTAATGATGCACTTAATAACTGCGAGAAATACGGTGAAATAAAAAAAAAAAAAAAATAAAATTAATAGGAAATATTGTAATGATGCTATTGTTCTAACAAGCTCCCAGAATATCCAAGTTACAAAATGTTGTTAAAAAACAAAAATTAATGAAAATATTATCTTCAAGAAAAGATATAAAATATAAAATATAAATATATTATATATTATATATATAAATAGAGAGAGAAACTTAATATATATTTATAGTCTAATTTTTTTTTTTTTTTTTTTTTTTTTTTTTTATTTTTAAATTTAACAAAAAATTAAAATATAAAAAATAAAATAAAAAAACAAAAAAAGAGAGTTTAAACATATATATATATATTCATATTTTTTAATATAATATGGATAGATAATAAATAGGTTTTATATATGTGAAGTCATGTTAGATTATGCTTTTTTTTTATTATTATTATTATATATATATATTTTTTTATATAAAAAAGTCAGTAAAAAAAAAAAAATAATATATATTAAGAAAAAGTTAATACTTTTATACGTAATAGGGGGATAAAAAAAAAAAAAAAACTTATTTTTAAAAGAAACATAATAATAATATATATGTAAATGAAAAAACTGTATAATAAATAAATAAATAAATATATATATATATATATATATATATATATATATATATACTTTTTCAATAATGTTTTTATAATAATATATATATATTAAGTACTATATAAATAAATAATTTATATATATGTATAATTAAAAAAAAAAAATAAAAAAATAATAGTATAATAAAAAATTAAACTCTTAAATAATATATATATATATAGAATTAAATAACTTTTTTTTTTTTTTATATTTTTATTTTTATGTGCAATAATGTTGACGGTTTTATATATATATATATATATATATATATATATTTTAAAAAAAAAAATAATTTAAAAATAATAATAAATAACAATAAATTATTTAATAATAATAATAATAATAATAATAAATAATAAATAATATTATAATTATTATCATTAAAAAAGAAAAAAAAAAAACTATCAATCTATTGATCTATTAATCTATTGCTTTATAGATATATAGATATAGATTTTTATCAAAAAAAAAAAAAAATAATAATAATAACAATAAAAGTCATGTATAAGATATATTATATTAATTATTATATATGTATTTCTACGTAGGAATGCATATGGGTGTATGTTAAATATTTACTATAACAATTATTAACTGTTTTTATTTTATTTTATTTTATTTTATTATTTATTTATTTATTTAACTCTTTTTTAAATTAATATTTTTTAAATTAGGATGAATGATGATATCTACTTTTTTTTTATTATCTTTAGTTTTATTATTATCTTCTTCTACAGAATTTGTTATCTCTGTCATAGTATTGGTATTACTGGGTTCTTTTTCATCTTCATCCATATTATTTGAATCAAAAAGCCTTTTTTTATGAGAGGTCGCGGTGGTCGTTGTCGTCGTTGTGGTGATGGTATATATGTTATTATGAGTTGGGGAAGAGGTCGGTGAGATATGAGATTGAATTATTGAATTTGGAGGTGAGCGAGTGATGGTAGAGGAACCTAAAGAGACTTCGGTATGTTTTAATTTTGGTGATATATTTAAAGTAATTTTTTTATTAGATAAGGGAGATATTGATTTTTCGTTAGAATTTAATTTGCTAGCTTCTTTTTTCATCTTATTTCTATTAATACTTTGAAGAAAGAGTTCATCATCATCTTCTTTATTTATCCTCTTCCTTATTGGTAATGGAATATCATTATCATCATCATTATCAAGTTCTTCCCTTGATCTCTTTTTATTTTTATTATCTAAATTACTATTATTATTATTATTATTACTATTTTTATTATTATTATCATTATTATTATTATTTATTGTCATTGTTTTATCATTAATGCTATTATTTTTATTATTACTATCTATTGTCATTGCTTTATTATTATTATTATTATTATTATTATTATTATTATCTATTGTCATTGTTTTATCATTAATGCTATTATTTTTATTATTACTATCTATTGTCATTGCTTTATTATTATTATTATTATTATTATTATTATTATTATTATTATTATTATTATTATTATTATCTATTGTCATTGTTTTATCATTAATGCTATTATTTTTATTATTACTATCCATTGTCATTGCTTTATTATTATTATTATTATTATTATTAGTGGTAGTGGTAGTATTAACACTATTAATATCATTATTGGTAGTAATATTAGTAGTATTAGTATGATTATCATTGATTTTATTAATATCATTAATTGTGGTAGTCACTGAATCTATTTTCTTTTCTTCTTTTTCTTCTTTTTCTTCTTCCATTTTAACAATTTCTGTACTTTCTTTATTCTCCTTTTTCTCAGACACAAATTCTATTTTTCTTATCTTAGTATTATTTGGTAATAAATATTTTCCAATCATAGAGGTCATACCATCCTTTTGACCCATATTTTCTTTAGATACTAAGGTTGAATTATTTTCCTTTTTATTATTACTTAATGACAATGATGCTGATGATTGAGTGATATTTTCATTTTTGGTATCTAAAAGTGATTTAACACTATATTTAGGTGTCATCTCTTCATCTTTATCATCTCCTTCTTCTTCCTCTTCCTCTATTATATCATTATCATCTGGATAATCCACCAGTCCAGATGCCAAGGGTTGAGTCGAACGAATAAATCTTGCAACTATCGCATTTGGATTAGCAATTCTTCCTCTAGAAGGACCATTAATAGAATTTGCTAATACTATTTTTGGATTAATATTCTTTTCTGATTTATCTCTATTTGAATCCTCCGTATTCTTTTCTGTTGTCTTTGTTAATGAATTTTCACTTTCATCTTCATCTTCATCATCATTAAAGTACGCCTCTTCTTCTTCATCTGTTTTACCCCAATCATTAATCTTAATTGAAGACATTGACATTTTACTATTATATATATAGAAATAAATAATTATTATTATAATTATTATTATTATAATTATTATTATTATTATTATTATTATTATTATTATTATAATTATTATTATAATTATTATTATTATTATTATTATTATTATTATTATTATTATTATTATTATTATTATTATTATTATTATTATTATTATTATAACTATTATTGTTATAATTATTATTGCTATTAATCTTTTATTTATGTATTTATTTTTTATTACGAAACTATATAATATTTATTAAGTTAAATTAACGTAGTAATTTTTTTTACCTTGTTGTATTATTATTAATAACAGATTCACTATCATCTTGATATTGTTCATATCTTATTATTAACAACTTAAATACATCAACATAATTAAAGGTCTCCAAAATCGAACGATAATTTGAAACAATATGTACAATTAATGACTTTATATTTTCCTTTATTATTATTATTATTATTGATGATGATGTTGTAAATTATTGAAAATATAAAATTAAAATTAATAAGTATTGATATATTTTTATAAAATATTTACACATGAATTATTAAATTTAATACATATATATATATATATTGTTATGATTATTAATCTTATTTATTATATTTATCAATTTAATTATTTAATTTTTAGAAGCTATATATATTTATATATTTTTAAAAAAAAAAAAATTATAATTATAATAAAATAAAATAAAGAAAAAAACTTACTACTCTAATAAATACAAATAATTCTAAACATGCTGAATTAAGTAAATTATTTCTTCTTTCAGTTTCGGATAACATTTGTATAATGGATTTAAATATTGAGTTTTTAATTAAATGTTTATTATAAAATTCATCTTTCATGGATATACATGCTCTAAAGTACCTTAATGCAGCTATAATATTATATTTTGGAAAATTATTTTGGAAAATATATATATATAGGCAAAAAATAATAAATTATTTAATCGGATTATTTATTTTTATTATTATTATTATTATTGTTATTATTATTCAAACTAATAAAATAAATAAAACATTGAATGTCTAATATATATATATATATATATATATATATTATATTTATAAAAAAAAAGTAATAGATAAAATAAAAAAATTTTTTCACAAATATTAAAAAATATTAAAAAAAAGGACTTACATAAACGAATGTATTTTTCTTTAGATTTTAATAGAAAACTTATTTTTTCAGTAATAGTGGATTTTAATATAAAGAACTTGCATCGATAGCTATGATTTTTTATACAAAAACATAATAATTCACATATCATAAAGAAGGTTGAATTCATATCATAGGAAACATTTAATTCAACTTTTCCTCCTTTATCATATTAAAAAAAAAAAAAAGGTAAAAATAAAAAATTATATATATATATATATATTAAAAAATTATTTTTATTCATTAATAGTGATGAATAATTATTTATCATTATAAGTATTAATTATAGGGATAATATACTCTTATTTATTATTAAGTCTTTATCGGTTAGATCAGTAATTGGTTTAACTAATAAATATATATATTTTTCATAAAATAAATCTAAAAATTCATCAATCTCTGGTTTATTTTGTATTGTATTGGTAATACTCTTTTGATATAATTCAATAAAAAGAATGATTTATGAGTATATGAGTATAAATAGTAAATAATAATAATAATAATAATAATATTTGATTATTAATTTTCTTAATCTTATAATAAATTTTATAAATATATATTAATTGAAAAAAAAAAAAAAAAAATCTATTATTGCTATCATACTTCATTCGGATCTAAAGTTGAGGTATCTAATAATATTCTTAAAATATCCATATACTGTGAACGGATTCCCGAGTCAGGATCAGAATGGAATCTATCGATAATAGTTTCTATTAAAGGTTTTCCTTCTTTTTTCATTTGATTAATACAATAATTTCTTACAAGTGCTGTTTCATGATCTAACATATTTGTAAGCATTGATATTAATGCTAATCTAATGGAGATATCTTCAGTATAAGCTAATTCTTCTACAATTGATAGTAATCCATATTCAGTTAATGATCTTTATAAATTAAAAAATTTTAATATTTATTACATTAAAAACAAATTTTTTAAAAAATTAAAAGAAAAAAAATGAAAATAAATAATTAATTATTAGTTAATTAATTTATTACTTTATTTTAATAAATTAAAAGAAATATATATATATAATATATATATTTGAAATCTATTATTTAATTATATTAAATGTATTAAATGTTATAGTGCTTTTTTCTTTTTTTTTTTTTTTTTTTTTTTTTTTTTATTATTTTTTTTTAATAATAATAATAATAATAATAATAAGAAGAAGAAGAAGAAGAAGAAGAAGAAGAAGAATAAGAATAAGAAGAAGAAGAAGAAGAAAAAAATATTGAGAATTGTTATATTTACTTATAAAAAATATCTCTATAAACGTATTGTAAGCCTTTAGTAACTGAACAGAGTTCATGCAAAAACATGATCACTTGTTTTCGTTTATCAATTGAATTTGATCTATCATTTAATATATCAAATAAATTCTTTAAAAATTGTTTATCAGTTTGAATAAAATTAACAATAGCAACATAATTAAAGAAAATAATTGAATTTAATGAAGAATAATTTGGGTCATCTATTGTCCTTGCTAAAACAACATCTTTTAAATATTGAGCTCTATAAGTTTGATGGATTTTTGCTTCAATTTCAGGATTATTGAATGAAACAACCTAAGGATTTATTCAAAAATAATTATAAAATTATTTGTAAGTATCATAAAAAAAAAAAAAAAAAGTATATATATACATATATATATATATTTAAAATGATTAATAAATAAAATATTTAATATATATATATTAAGAATATAATTATAAAAGCTATTATATAATTACATGCTTAAATCTAGTTTTATCAGAGAGATACTCTCTATAGGAAGCTTTAGCATTTGGAAATTCTCTATCTCCTATTAATAATTAATAGTTATACAATGTAATATAGTTAAATACTTTAATATTACTTCACTGATAATAACAATAACAATAATATAATAATAAATTTAAATTATAGGAATTTATTGTTACGTTCAAGCATTCCAACAACACCAAGGATTTTATCATCTTGCAAAATATGATGGTATATGATATTATCATTTAAATAAACTAATGTTAAAAAAGAAAAAAAAAGGTATTATTATTAACAAAATAGTTGATTTAATAAATAATAAATATATTATTACAAATAAATTCAAATTTATATATTTCATTTATAAATATAAATATATTTATAAATAGTTATTAAATATGACTTACTAATAGCTTTCATAATAGCAGATAATCGATATAAATCTTCGGTACTGTCTAAATCTTCGCAATCTTCCAACAACGGAATTAATTTATCAATATAATGCTTTTTTTTTTTTTTTTTTTTTGTATATGTTGATATACATATATATATCATTTAATTTTATTTTATTTATTAATATTTTTATTGAATTCATAATAATAATTATATTAATAATAATAATAATAATAAAAATATTAATATTTATATAAATTATTAAATTATTAAATATATATTATTAAATAAAATTTTAAAATAGTTTTAAATCAAATTTCTATCTACTTCTGAAATAATATATTGAGCTAATTGATCTTTAGAACAGATAGATCGTGATGCTTGGGTTATGATATTTTCAATTTCTTCCAAATTACCAATTGTTGGTTCCGGTAGTGAAATAAAATCATTATCATAAAATTCATCTATTTATTATTAAATAAATAAATCGTTTAATTTTAAAAAAAAAAATTATTAAAAAAATAATTAAATTTATAGATTATTATGTTAATATTAATTATTTATTATGATATTATGTTATATATATATATATATTACCATTTGGTATATTTCCTGAAGGAGGTAAATCTTTTTGAATTTGTGCTATTTCATTCCTTTATTAATAATTTTATAATATATTATTGTTATTATTAATTAGTCATACTAAAACTATTTAATTATATTACAATACCAAAAAAAAAAAAAATAAAAATAAAAATAAAAATAAAAATAAAAATAAAAAAAATAAAAAAAAAGGATTATTTTTACTAATATAGACAGTTATCATATTATTATAAATAATTACCAAACTTCTAAACAACCAGTTGATTCTTGAAAACTCAAGGCTAGTTCAATATTTTTTTGATCTGTCCATAAAATTAATGTTTCTTTATATATATTTAAATTATTAATATAAATATATAATAATAATAGTAAAATAAAAAATTATATTAATATATTTATAATTAATGGTTTTATTTATTTATTTATTTATTTATTTATTATTCATTTTTCTAATTGATGGTATATATCAAATTTTAAATCAATTATAAAATACCCTGTTGTCTTCGGAATACATATTCCTTATAAATTCGTGAATTAAGGATTTGTTGCTGATTTTCTTCCGATATCACTACCAAAGCAGGTATATCATTTGGCTAAAATATTAACAAATATATTTATTATGATCAGTTTTTTTTTTCTTTTTTTTTTTTTTTTTTTATTATTATTATTATTTTATTTTATTTTATTTTTATATAAAGCATAAATTAAGAACTAATAAAAATAATTTTTTTAAAAAAAAATGAATATTCTACCTGTATTAATGGTAATATATGACCAGTTCCTCTATCCATCTATTAATTATTAAATTTCAGTATTTATAATATTTTTAAAGTTATTTAATTATTATTAATATTGAAGGTTTCAATGAATTTATTATTTTTAAACGAAATGTCTTCAAATTAATTTTTAAAACTAACCCATGAACCATCATCTGATAATTCATACACTTTGACACGACTATAGTTAATTATTAATAATAAATGATAAATAATAAAATTTTTAAAAAAAATTAGGCAATGATTTTCAAATTATTAATTTGATATAACATTTGTAATATATATATAAAAAAAAAAAGGAAATGGGAGATTATAATTTGATGGATAAATCATTATAAATTATTTTACCGTTTTGGTATAATAATTGAAGGTGACGCCATAATTATTGTATTTCTATGCTTCCAAATTAAATGGATGTTATTGTGTTGTATAAGTATTTCAAATTAAGAAGTTTTTTTTTTTTTTTTTTATTGAAAATTTCAATATATATTTATGAAATAATTGGGTACGCTGAAATTAATAAAAAAAATAATTATAAATAAATGTATAGTGAATTAATAAAATAAAAAAATGATAAAAAAAAAAGTGAAGTTGTTGGAACCAAAATTAAAATAATTAGAAATGAAAATGAAATGTGAATATAAAGTCACTCAATTGAAAACTTTATAATAAGGATTTTTCTGATGTATTATTTAATATTTTTTCTACTATATTGAAATTCTATCTGTCATTCGTATTATTGTTAACTTTTATATAATATAATAAAAAGATATAAATAAATATATAAATTTCGTATTAGTAAAATTACTTAATATAAATTTATATATATTTTTAATATAAATTTTCAAAATATTATATTTTATTACAGATCAAATTCAAATTTCAATTATTAAAATAAAAATAGAATAATTATAAATAAAAATAAACCAATATTAATAATAATTTTTTTACCTGTAAAATAAAAATATAATAATAATCTTTAATTATAACATTATTAAATGAAGAAAAAAGTATGTTAGTATGATTATAAAGATGAATTTACTTTTTTTAATACTTTTTAGTTTTTTATAATCACTTATTTTTCATATAACATTTATGAAAAAAAAAAAAAAAAAAAAAAAAAAAAAAAAAAAAAAAAAAGACTAATTTACATTATATGTTTTTTTTTTTTTTTTGTGAGTATTTTCTTCCATTCAATTAAATATATTTATATAAAAACTTTTCACGTCAATTTGATTATAAAATACAAATTTCATTTATATCGAAATTTACAACTATATATATATATGCTTTTTAACTTTTGTATCTGATTCTTTCAATTTATATTCTTTTTTTAATAGTTATAAAATAATATATAATGCATATTTGTATATAACAAAATAAGATATTTTGATTGTATAATGCTAATTCTAAGTATTTCTCTCAATTTTAATGTAATGAAATTATTATAGAAATTTTAATCCAAGAATTAAAATTGAAAAATATATGTATCTTTTTTTTTTTTTTAATAATAAATAACCCTCTTCAATATTTACATAATAGATAAAAGCTTTCTTTATATTTATATTAAATGAAAATTGAATAACCAAATTTATTTGTATTTAGAATTGTTTCTCAATTCAAAAAAAAAAAAAAGATTTCTTTTAATTGATAAATTGATAAAAAAATTTTTTTTAATACATACAAATAATGTAATTTTATTTTTTTTTTAAATTGAACGATAAATAATATATTTATATGAAAGATATATTTTTTTTAAAAATAAAAGTTTTTTTTATATAAAATGTTGATATATATGTGTGTTCTTCATGGAAAAAAAAATAAATAAAAATATTATAATCAACTTGTTTTTTTTAAATAAATATAAAATAATGAATAATAAAAATAAATATTAATATTAAAAAAAAATGAGAAGTAATAATATTTTAAAAAAAAAAAAAAAAAAAATTAAATAATAAAATTTATAAATAAAAATATTAAATATAAAATATAATATAATATATTAAAATATTAAAAAAATTATTTTTATAATATTTTAAATTTATGATTAAATATTTAATTTAATATTTTAATATTTATGTATTGTACTTTATTATTTTACATTAATATATTTCATGTCAATTCATATCAATTAAAATATATTAAATTCTATATTATCTTAATATTAACAATTTATTACAAAATCTGGTAAAATATATTTTATTTTATATTCTGAATAAAAATAAAATAAAATCAAAACAATTTAATTTATTATTTATTTATTCTTTGACTTAGTATAATATATTCATTATATATTGTAATATATTGTAATATATTGTATTAATAGAAGAAATATGATTAAAATTTGTTTTAATTATCATTTAATATTCAAAGTTTTTTTAATCTTTAATATTGGTTTATTATTTAATATAATGGTTATAATAGACACTTATATAAAAGCTAGTTAGCTCCTTATCAAAAAAATCAAAATAAATAATATATAATAATTATTTATATTTTATCTATAATAATATTTATTTTATTTTTATGTTATAGTTTACATTATAATATACTATTCTGGTATTTTTTATTGTAATTATTAAATTCTATATAAAATAAAATATTAATAATAAAATAAATTTTAAAAAAATTCTGTTATTATTATGAATAATGTCTTGATTGCATTCTATATTCATTTTATTTAAATAGGAATAAAAAAAAATAAAAATAAAAAAAAAAAAAAAAAAAGAATTAGATTTAAAATGAGTATAAAACAAATTATATATTAATTTATATGTAACATTTATATTATGTATTTTTTTTTAAAATGATCAAAAATGATCAAAAAAAAATTTTTTTATATGTATGTTTTAACTTTTTTTATTATAAATTATTTTTTTATTTTTTTATTTTTTAATTTTAAATTAATTTTTTTTATTTATACATATATATATATATAATACAAACAATTATTATGAATGACTGACATTTTCCCAAGATTAGAATATTTAAAATAAAATAAAAAAAAAAATTACATTTACACGAGCAATAACTTATATTATTATGTTTTTTTATTTGAAGAAATGAAAAAGGTATATATTTATAAAATAATTTTTTCAAGCTCTCAATTACAATTATTCAATTAATTACAAAAAAAAAAAAGCCTAACATATAATAATAATAATTATAAAAATGAAATAAATAAGTAAAAGTGATAATAAATCTTACTTTTAATAAATATTCTATTTCATATATGAATTATAAATTTTTAATTACTTTTAAATTATTTTAGTACGGAATATTATTGAAAAAAAAATTTTTTTTAAAAAAAAAGGGACAATGAAATTTTTATATTCAATTACTTAACGAAAAATTTTTTATATAATTTTTCAAATAATTGTATTTATTAATTAAATTATTCGTTTATTTATTTCCTTACTAATTAATCTTTTTATTTAACTATTTAATATGGGTTAATTAAATTAGCAACAACAACAACAATAATATAATAAATGTTTAAAATGAAAATTATTTTCTTAAAAATATATTATACATCTTATCATATATTAAAAGAATATATTTTTTATATATATGGATTATATCTCCTATTAATAAATAAAATTTTTAATAGGAGATATAATCCAATGAAATATAATAATTAATCCATATATAATTCCATGTGCTAATATTAAAAAAATTTTTAATGTACAAAAATGATCAGATTTAGAAATCATTAAATGTTATTTAAAAAAAATAATGAAAATAATGAAAATATAAAAAAGGCACATATATTTGTATAGGTGTTTATGTACTTTATAAATATTGGTAATATGTTATTATTTATGGTTTAATATAAAATTTACAAAAAAAGGATTATTGTATTTTTTTTTTTATTTATTATTATTTTTATTCATTATAATTATTGGATGAAAAGTTCTATCATCCAATATTTATTGAAGAAAAAAACAATCAGAACAAATGAATTGAATTATCTTTATAGAAATTTGATGTTTGAAATGATAATATTGCATGATAAAAAATTATACTTAAAGAAATTCAATTATTATATATTCCAGTTATCGTACTTTCACTTTAAAGTACTTATTTTTTTGAGTAATATATATATATAACTAATTTATATATATAACTAATTGTATTGGTGATATTGACAGACATATTTTAAATTATTAGATACTATGTTAATATATACTTCTAAAATATTTTTAGTATTGCTCTAACTATTCTAAATCTAAATATATTTATTATTATTATTATTATTATTGTTGTTTTATATATATTTCATAATTGAAATTATTCATAAAACAAAACCCTTTCATACAAAGTTTTTTTATTCATATTATACTGAATGTCATATTATATTGAATTTTTTTTTTTTTTTTAGGATTAATTAATGAAATAAGGAATATTAGTACATATAACCTTAATTAATATTAATTTTAATTTAGAAATAATAAAAAAAAAAAATTTTAATATATTTTATTTTAATAATTGTTTTATTTAATTTCAAAAGATTCCTTTTTTGGTATTATAAAAGAAAGTTTAATTTATATTTTTATTAATAGAATTAATAATATTAAATGAAATTAAATTAAATTTATTAAATCTATGGTTTATACATCACATGATTACTACGCATAAAATTAATTAATTACATTTTCAAAAAATAAATGTAATTAAAGTTGTACATACATTTTATAAAATTAAAATAAATTAAAAGTAATAATAACCACCATTTTATTTTTATATTTATATATATAAATATTTACTATAGTATATATATATATATTTTTTTTTTAATTTTAATAATAATTAATAATAATTAATAACATAAAGAATATGAAAGTTTCATTTTAATAGTTTTGTTACTTTAACTCAATAAATCTAATAATAAATATTTATATTTAAAAATATTTATTAATATATTATTATATATTAAAATATTTTT
>JACVTC010000040.1:175000-242500 GCA_016946835.1 Neocallimastix lanati (nom. inval.) | reverse complement strand
TTTAGAAGAGATCATATGTTTAGTAATACTTGGTGAAGTTTTTTGGATATATATTGAATTATATAAATGACTTCCATCACCAGTTGAAGGTTCTTCTTTTCTTTCCCTATTCACACTCTTTTTCTTATTTTTTTTTGAAATAGCAGCAGCTGGTAAAATCAATGGTGATCTTTTACCATTTGTAGAGGACGATTCCGAACGCGAAAGATTAGGGGAAACAGATAAAGTAGGAGAATGACTAGATAAAATTTTATTATTTGGTGAATTTAATTTATTATTCTTATTTCCAGAATTTTTTTTATTCTCCAACTTTTCCTTTTCTCTATCATATAAAGTAACAATTTGACCATCTTCAAGAGAATATGAAACAGAACCAGGATCACACCATAAAACAAATTCCCCTTTCTTTAAGAATATACTTTTAAATATTTCATATGAAATAGTTTGTCCCTTTTCTAATGTACTTGTTCTAATGGCAGTAAGACCAGGACTACTTTCGATGAAACTTAATCTATTTGGTGATGATGATTCAATAGACGAATCATCATCCAACTCAGGTGGTGGAGTAATTGTAATGATATTAGTAAAGTTATTAATTGAAGTATTTAAACGTGAAATAATTTGTTGATCTTCTTTGGATTTTGTATTAACATCCTCATTTATTTTTAAAAAGCCAGCTTTATAGGCAGCAACAATAAGAACTGGATCAAAAGTTGACTTTAATACAAGAATTGATCGACAAGCATTACCCTTTAATGGATGACGTTTATCCCAAGTATATTGCTTATATTTCTTTGTAAGAATTGTTCTTAAGTTGGTTTTAAAATTCAAAATTTGTTCCAAGTTAAACATATTAGAATCAACAAGATATCTACAGAAGAAGTCACATACTGTTGATATTTCTGGATACATCTTCTTTTTTTTATTACTACTGTTAGTGACTAAACCGTTATTTTTAGCATTCTTTTTAGCTTTAGAAGTTTTTCCACTATTTTTAGCCATTTTTTTTAATTAACAATAAAAGTAGTTATTATAAATTTTATAAATTAATTATTTAAAACTAATTATAAGTTTTCTTTTTTTTTGTTTTTTTTTGTTTTTTTTTGTTTTTTTTTTGTTTTTTTATTTTATTTTTGTTTTTATTTTTATTTTTTCTTTTGCTTTTTATTTCTGTTTTTTATTTTATAATTTTATTTGTTTTAATTTTAATTTTATTTAATTTTATTTTATAATATAATTATTGTTTTATTATTTTTTTATATTAACAATAATTTTTATTATTTTAATATATAAGTATTAATATTATAATTATTATTATTATTATTATTATTGTTTTTTTAATACTAATAAAAAAAAAAGGAAAATTAGAGTTATATTTTATAATATTATTTAATTTGTGTATATTAGATTATATTAATGTTGTTAAAAACAAAAGATTTATGTACAATATATTTTTTTTACTTTTGTTAAACTTCAATTCAATTATTTTTTTTTTCTTAATTTTTTGAATCTTTTGTATATTTAATTCATTATAAATTTAATTGATTATAAAATAATATTAAAATAATTTTTTTTTAAAAAAAAAAAAAAAATAGATAGAAAAAATTTGAATAAACTAATTATATATTTCTATATAAGTGTATATATATATATATATATATTTTTTTTTTTTTTTTGGTTTTATTTATTATTTTTTTTATTATTTCTTTATATCAGTAAGTTTGAGATATATAAAAAAAAAAGAAAAAAAAATTATTTTCGTGTTATTTATCTTATTATTAAAAAATAAGGAATTTTTTTTTATAATATCTGATATAAATTTTATGATAAGATTTCGTAAATAAAAGATTTGATTAGCAAAATAAAGAATAAATAAATAATTACAACTTATATATATTATTTTTTTTTTCTGTTAATAAATTTTAGTTAATTAACTAAAATTATTATTACTATAATTTCATATAATAGAATTAATTAAAAAATGTCTTTTAAAATTAGTGAATATACTATTATTATCTATTATATATTAAAAGATAGTTGATATATATATATATTTATTTATTGATATTTATTTTAATAATAAATATCAAAATCCTTTTTCCTTTATTAAATTGTTTATAAATATTTAATAGTAGTACTATAAATATTCGTTTTATGAATGTTTTAATACTATTTAACGCCTATTATTTATTTTTATCATAAAATTTTAAATCATACTATAAAAATTTAAAATTTCCTATTAAAGAATAAAATAAAAATTCTTTTAATACTGAAAAATATAAAATGAATTATTTTATTTTCCTTTTTTTTAAAAAAATTTACATATATATTTATTATTAATTATAATATTGATTATATAAAAGGTTTAATAATAATAATGTTAATTATAATATTTTATTAATTAATACTTGTTTTTTTTATTATAGTAATTTTTTTTTTTTTTGAAAAAAAAAAAAAAAAAAAGGATTATTCATTAATTATATAGGATTTAATTATATTCTCGAACAACTTTTACTCATTTTTAGAATTATTAATAAATGTAAAGTACAAGAGAAAAGAGTTTAATAATTAATATATTACCAATAAACTTTATACTAATTAATTTAATTTCTAAAAACTCTTTTTTACATTTAATATATGTACAATATATATTAACAAACCTTTTTTTTATATATATATGTATATATATGTATATATTGAATATTTGCTATTACACAGAGGATGTTATACAACTAGTCTATACATATATATATATATTTTAATAGAATCGAATAGAATATATTATACGCTCTATATTATATTAAAATAATAACACATACATTATATATTTCTATATTTTATATATTTAATATTTTTAATATTTCAATATTTTATATTACAATATTTAATATTTAATATTTTATATTTCATATTTTTATATTTCAATATTTATATTTTAAACTTTTTATTTTATATATTTTTATATTAATTAAAAAATTTTTTTCTATTTATTACATAAAAATATATAGTTGATAATATAAAATAATGTACTACTAATATATGTTGTAATTTTTTTTAGTTGTATAAATTTTACTAATCATATTTAATAATATCACATTTAATAAGTGTAATTCTATATTATTAATATAATTATTCATTTTTTTTTCAAACAACCACTAACTTTAATTCATATTTAAATTTTATAGTTATTTTATTTTAATTAAATAATTTATTTATCATTTATTACAATATAAATTTTATATATTCTACTAATTAAAAACAATTTATAGCAGTGGTGGAATGGGAATAATTTTTGAATTTCTTCTTTGAATACTTAAGAAATTAAAATTAATCCAGATAAAAATATTGAATAATAACAGACTATAAAGTATTAATTAATTATAATTAATAATAAAATTTAAATAATAATAAAATTTAAATTATAATTAACTCTAAGTATTAATTAATTATAAATAATAATAAATATTAAATAATAAAATAAACTATTGGCAATTTTTTAGAATTATTTATTATTTATTAATTATTATATATTTATTATTTATTATTCAATTATTTATTTATTTATTTATTATTTATTATTCAATTATTTATTTATTTATTTATTATTTATTATTCAATTATTATTATTTATTATTTATTATTTATTATTTATTATTTATTATTTATTATTTATTATTTATTATTTATTATTTATTATTTATTATTTATTATTTATTATTTATTATTTATTATTTATTATTTATTATTTATTATTTATTATTTATTATTTATTATTTATTATTTATAAACAATTTCTAAATATTTATAGATTAAATTAGTAAAACTGTTCAATTATTTTATTGCGAGAGGATGATTGGGCTTTCCTTAAGAAAGAATTATATAATATCTGATTTAAAGGTTATTATCGTAAAGTTTTGAGGATACTTTTGCTTTCGAACATAATTTTGTTGATGAAAAAAGAAAAAAAAAAATAATAATGGTATTAATGGTTTCCATAACTAGATTACAATATTTAAGGAAGAACAAAAAAATAACTTTGATTACAGTGATTGGATCCAACCATGTTAAGATTTTCAAAATACTGATAGAGTTATTTATATAATTAGAATTTTAAACATTTTTATTAATTTTAAAATTATTGTATTAATTTTAAATTATAAATTTAAAAAAAAAAAAAAATTAATATATTATATTATTATATAAAAATTAAAAGTAATAAAGAAATTAAAAAAATTAATATATTATTAATTACATCCGTTATATTATGTTCGCTCTTTTATATTTATATTATTTCACTATTTTTTTTTATTTAATTTTATTTTTATTAATACTTTAATAGTTTAATATACTTTACATCAGTTTTTTTTTTTTTTTTTTTTTTTTTTGTTTATTTGTTTGTTTGTTTGTTTATTAATTTTATTTTATTTAATTCTAGATTAGATTAGATTAGTTTATTATTTTATTCTATTTTTTATAAAATGAATTCATTTATTATAAATAAATTATAATAATATTAATAATATTAATTTTATATTAATATTACCATTATATAATTACTATTTATATTTATTTATTTATTTATTTATTCAGTTATTTTTTTTTTTATTTTTTTATTTTTTATTTTTTTTCTTTATTTTTAATTTTACTTTTTTCTATTATTTTTATTATTATTATTGTTATTAACGTTATTATTATTATTATTATTATTATTACAATTTTATTTTTTTTTTTTTTAATTATTTAATTAATTATTTTTTATTTATTAATTTTTTATATTTTATTTTATTATTTTTTTTTAAAAAAAAAAAAAAAATACTATATATATATATATATATATATAAAATAAGACAAAATAAAAAAAAAAAAAAAAAAAAAAAAAAAAAAAAAAAAAAAAAAAGAAATAAAATAAAATAAATTAAAAAAAAATTAAATTAAATTACATAAAAAAAAAAAAAAATTGTTAAAGTATATTAATAATCCATAATAAAATAATAAGTCCAAACCAACGATATTGTATAGATTTTAATGTTTCATTATTTGGATCTTGCATTAACGTCAAATTTTCTTGACTATTATTGTTTAAAATACTATTTAGATTATTTTCTTCGTTCGAATCTGAAGTTACTTGTGCATCACTTGAAGATGGCTCTTGTAGATTATTTATAGTGTTATTATTTAAATTTACTGAACCATTTATATCGTAGTGCAAATTGCTTGTAGAGCTATTATTTAATGCGTTATATGTATTTGCTGATGATAAGGATAAATTAAAGAATGAATTAATAATCCAACGACAAAGTCCATTAATGGTTTTTGACATTGTATATGAAAGCCAAATAAGAATAATACACGAAACAATTAAATTACACCAATAAGAATTGTGAATATAAATAATTACTCCGTGACCATTACTACTTGAGGAAATTAGAAAATGGTTATAAAGAACATATATTTCCATTGAAAATGAACCTATCCAACATAAAAATTTACTGATTCTCTTTCTCATTATGTGATTTGAGTTTCTTAATAATAAATAAGCTATTGGTATAATAAATGAAATCCATGGATGAATTTTATCATATGTACCCTTACTAGCTATAAACATAATTGGTATAACAAATAAGCATCCACCTATTGAAGACGCAATACCAATTATATTTAAAGTGGATATTTTAAATTTATGACTAGCTAAATCATCTACTGTTTCATATATATTATTGATAAGATATGAGAACCCTACACCAATCCAAACAGTCCAAAAGTCCAATGATATATATTGATTCCATTGAAGGTAATTCCATTCTACACCAAATAACACACTCAAAATAATGAATATATATTTTGAAATAAATGGTAGTAAAACAAAAATGAGGAATGTAATACCAATTGAACATCCTAATTTTATTAAAAAGAATTTTCTTTTATTATTATATGATGCGAGAATACCCATTGTACTATAAATAATTAATGACCAAAAAATATTCATAATTGGAAAAAAGTAATCAATTATACTATTATTCAATGAAAATGCTAGTATTAAAGGAAGAGTTACTTTTTTTAGAATTAAATATATAAAATTTATAATTTCATAATTTCCTTTACGGTAATAATAATCATAATTAGAATATCCAATTAAAAACATATATGATGAAATAAAAACTCTTGTAATATTATTTGAAATATCACCTTCTGAATCATTACAATATTGAATGATCAAGTACAATACTAGTATTAAACCCTGCCATTCACTTACTTGTTCTGAATTTAATATTGTGGTATTTTTTGAGGTTTCAATTGAATTAATTATTGGTACAGAAATTAAAATTAATAAAACTAAATATTTGAATATTGAATATTGTTTATTGGCCTTTAAAAATAATGCTGTATGATCAGTTATATATGAAAAATAAATTGTTAAGGCTAGTGTGGTCAGATTTATAACTAAATCATCATCAGGAATATATCTATTTATCATTGGAGGTACTAAATAATATTTTTGAACTATTTCATCATTAATAGTATTAATATTAATAATATATAATAATTACAATAATAAATAAATATACATATAAATATAAAATATATTATATATATAATTAATTTTATAAATATTTTAATAATTTTATCGTATAATATATATTTAATAATTAATTAATATATAGAAGGAATATAATGATTATAACTAATATTTACTAATTTTACGATAAAACAATGATAATGGACCAAAAATAAATAAAAGTATTAAAATAATATCTTGTTTTATATTTGATTTTGAATAATTAATACAGCAAGTAGAATCAGTTGTATTTATTTTGCTATTACAAATTGAATTTAGAAATAGATTAAGTTCTTCTCTTACAATATTTTTAATAAATTCATCACGATTATCCTTATCATAATCGTAAATAGAATCGTAGTATAATTTATTCCAAGATAATGGAACATGAATATTTCCTTTTCCATTAATGTCTTTTTCTCTTATATCTTCTGTAACTTGAGTAATATAATCATTCCATTCAATCAACCTCTTGGATATAGGTTGGTCTTCATCTATATCAAATATTGGAGTTAAAAGTCTTATGTAGTATTCATTATTTGTTCTTTGAATTTTCACCAACGTTTGTAAAAAATTTTTTGACCATTCATCTTTATCTTTATTAAATTCAACTTCATTTATTTCATTTGTTTTTGAATTTAAGTTATCATTAATTATTGTTTTTCCACTACTTAAAATAAATATATTTCTAGTATTCATGCTTGTATTTTGTTTTAATAATTGATTAAAATATTCGCTATCAAAAAAATTGTCTTGATGATAAACCAATTTTGTAGTTTCTACATTTCTCTCAATGGTTTTTTTCTCTTTTATATCATCACTACTTGTTATACTTCCAAAAACTACTGCTTCCAAATATTGAAATAATCTTGATAATGTTATATCACCTACAAAATTTATATTTGTATCTTTTAAACATACTTGAATACTTTCCAAGTCATATCTATACTTCTTTATTACACAGGTTTCAGGTTGCCAATAACTATTGTTTTTTGAAGGGGAAGATACCCAATGGCCATTGTTAATCAGTGCTGAACAAGAATTTGTATCATGTATATCATCTATAAATTAAAATAACATAAAATATATATAAATATTATTTAATTATATAATAATATAATTTTATTTTATTTAAAAATTCTTTTCCTTAAATAATTTTATTAATAAAATTAAATTAAATTTAAGCATAAACTTACAAGATTCCTTCTTATGTATTAAAGGTATTAAAAAAATTACTGTTATAATAATACAAAAAATAAAGCTAATATTAAAAGTTTTTCTCCATTTTTCATTTTGAGATGAATTTGATTTTGATGTTGCTTGAAAATATGGTAATGAAGGTTGCTTTTTAGATAAGGAATCATTTCCCTTCAATATTGGAATATCTATACTATTATCTGACATTTTGTATTTAATTATCGATTTTATATTATATTTATAACTTATTTTTATTTATTTATTTATATTTATTATAATTTATATTATTATTATTTATAAATATAAATAATTTTATTGTAAATAAAAAAATTATGAAAATTTATTCTTAATATTGTATTATTAATTTCTTTTTAATATTGTATTATTAATTTCTTTTTAATATTGTATTATTAATTTCTTTTTATATTAATTTATTATTTTCTATTGCTTCTTATTCTATTATAATATTGAAAATTCGATTATAAATAAAATCGATTTAAATTCTCTATTTAATTTACAATTTTTATTTATTTATTAATATTTTCACAATTTTTAAAGAATAGAAATTTAACAAAAAAGAATATATATATAAAATTTAAATTATTAACTCTTTATTTCTTAATTCAATTATGATAATGTATTATATTTTTACCTTTTTAAATTTGTTAATTAATCTAACTATATATTATATATATATTATTTATATTATTTATAATAAATTATAAAAAAAAAAATAATAAATAGTAAATAAACAAAATTATGTTTTTAATTATCTTTTAATCAATATAATATATTTATTTTATTATTATTATTATTAAAAAAAGAAAAAAAATACAATATATCTATATTATAATATTATCTCTTAAATCATTTCTTTTTTTTTGGCTTTTTTTTTTTTTTAATTAATAATTATAATTAAAAAAAAAAAAAAAAAAAAAAAAATAACTGAACTTTCCTAAATTAAAAATTATTCTAAAAAGCGATATTGTTTATTAATTTTATTTTTGATTAAAAAAAATTTTAAATAATTTAATCATCTATAATAAAAAAAAAAAATATGGATAAACCTGTATTTGGAATTTAATTTATTATTAAATATAACTAATAATAAATACATATTATTTATATTTAATAAGTTATAGACTTGTGGGTTCGGTTATATCAACTTTATTTATTATAGATTTGAATAATAAAACTAGAGAACCAAAGAGCAAATGTACAATAAATTTACTTTACAATGATGTTTAGAGTTGAATTGATGTGGCTTAATCATATAGTATGTTAATGTAGTATAAATGTAATTTCTTAATGTATATGTATATTCACGAAAGTTATCATTCCCCTCTTACCTAATTATTTCAAGAATATAATTTGATTTGCAAATATAGGTATGAATTATATATAATTATCTAATACTAAAATTTTTCTATTTTAGTTAAACTATAAATTATTTCCATTCTAAATTAACTTTCTATTATACATGAAATATTATAATTTTCAATTTACATAAATAAAATAATATTCTAATAAAATATTAATTCTCTTATATTAATTATAATTTTCTTAAATATGTTTTAATAATTTCTAAATAAAGTATTTAATGTTATTACACTATTAATAGGTATTAGATGAATCTGATCATCTTTATTATATAATATTATATGGTTTAAATATATCATATATAAAATAATATTGAATTATTAAATATAAAATCTTGTTAATTATTTTTCTAATTTTCAGTTTATCTTTTAGTTCAATACTGATTTTTCTTTCATTTCAAAGCAATTAATATTTTAAAATAATTAATTTAATTAAATTTTATTTTAAATTAATATTTATTTTCTTTTCATTATTCTTATTTCCTATTTTTATCTATTCCCCCTAAAATCTAAATGATATAAAATTTTTTAATATTTAGATTTTACTATCAATAAATATGTAAATATTTGTATTTCTTATTTTGTGATTTATACCTATGTTTTCTATTGTATTATTATCTAATTCCCCTCTCAAATCAAAATTTTTTGAAATGAATGCTTATATTTGAAGCAGAAAACCAAACTAAATGTAATTAATAAAGTATTACATACAATTCATGAAGAATATTGAAATTTTAGTTATGAATTGAAAGCATCATAGGCTGTTTGCTCAGTTAATTGATGTGTTTACCAATAAGTCGTCGAATTTACGCTTTTATGTAAGTGTTAATATAAAAAGTTTAAAAAGTTATCTCCGCTTATATGAAAGGTCGGATTCACAATGCTTTTTATAAAATGTTGACATGATGAATCAATATCAAGAGAGGGTGATTTTTAACTAATAATATTTGTTATGAAAAGCTAAGGAATTCCAATAAAGATTACTATGAAAACCCAATGTTTAATTATAATCTTTATTATTAACGGTTAGATAAAAAAATAATTTAAATATTTGTCTTATAATAAAATTTTTAACCTTTTATAAAGTAGATTTAATACTGTAAATGTAATTAAAATAATGATTATTATTTATCAAAGTATACGAAACTCAAAAATGTTTTATAACAATATTTTTGATAATTTTATATTATTATAAATACTGAGAAATTTACTTAATTTAAATAAATATAATTATTTTTTATAATAAATATAATAAATATATTATAAATAAACATTTTAATATAGTTTATACTAATTTTCAAATAAAAGATTAAGAGTCTCATTTAAAATTTAAAATAAGATATGTCAACTGAAACTACTATTCAAATCGAAGAACAATTAAACAAAAACAATTTACAAACCTGGGAATTCCATATGAATCACGTCTTAAGATCAAAATAGTTATTTAAGTATGTCAAAGTTAACGTAATCAGTGAATTAAAAGAAAGTTAATGAGGAAAAAGAAAATGAGGAAAAATGAAAGTGAAATAATTTATAAAATTGATGAAAACGGAAATAAAAAATATAAATTACTACAAAACATTACAATTGAGATTCCAAATAATTATAATGAAAAAGTCAAAATTTTATTTAAAGAATTTTTCAATATTTACAACAAAAATTGAAGAACTCTAATCGACAAAGTAACTTCCACACAAAATTCAATGGAGGATATCGAGAATATATAAACCAATAAAACAACGATGTTATAGGCTTTCTAAGGTCCATATTTAGACACTTAAAGTTGAATTGGAGAAACTTATAAATAATAAATTAATCAAATCTTCTATTTCTTTATGGCTTTCTTTTGCTATTTTAGTACTAAAAAAGAATAAGAAATGGAGAATGTGGGTAGATTATAGGAAATTGAATAATGTTACAATGAAAGATGCCTATGCATTATCTTTAATTGATGAAATTTTATTTTCAATTGAAACTGAAGTTAAAATATTCACTGCAATCAATTTATTTTCTGGTTTTCATCAGATCATGATGAATGAAGAGGATATATCAAAGACTAGTTTCGCTACTTGTATATCAATTATCAATTTTTTACTAAAATTTAAAATTTCAAGATATTTTTCTTAGGCATAATATTGTATCCAGCGAACGATTCTTTTGTTTATTATCTTTATAATGGTCAGATGAGATTATTATTCTGTTAAGAATCAGGAATTTAGGGTTTATAATTTTGTCAATTTTATTTATATATTTTATGATATAGAGATAAAGAGAGTTACTAGCACTTAATTATTATAAATTAATGCTTTTATATTAATACATTATGGCTTATGTATTAATTATATTACATTTTATTACATTAATCTCATATTCTAGCAAATATTTTATTATTATTATTATTATTATTATTATTATTATTATTATTATTATTATTGTTGACTGCACTCATAATTTAACTATATATTTAATTTATTTATTTATAGTATTTATTTATATTTATGTGTATTTATTTATTTATATTTAATGATTACTTAAATGTATTATGATCTATCGTCTTGTATAAATCTATGTTAATTATCTTTTAATATTTATTTAATTAATTTTTAATTTATTTTATGTTATGGAAAACGCATGTAGTAACATGTGACTTTATTACTTATTTAAAGCCGAAAGATAGATCATACACTTATTTCCCTTGTATACCATATTCCATAAGGAATATTATTATAGATCTAAATTTAATAAAGCTAACAGATTAAGAGTCTCAGTTGACTCATATCATTTATTATTAAAAGTACTTAATTAATACGCTTCACCGCTTCGAAATCATGCAAGACTTTAACTTAGCTAAGGACCAACGCCTCCATGGAAAATCCAACTTTAATGAGTGGAAATTCCTTATTGACAATGCCGCTAAACGTCAAGGTATTAAGGAATTCATGGAAGTCGACGTCATTGGAAAACTTAATGATGTAGGTTTTAATTACAACCCCAATGTCAACGATGTTATCAACAAGGTAATTACTAAATTAATTACCAAAATGTTACCGCAAGCTCCTGCCGCACCTATTCGAAACAATGCTGAGGTTAATCGAAACAATAATGTTGATATCAATACTCAGCTAACTAACTTTTTTGGTAATCCTCTTAATCATATCAGATTAGTTGAGGAAGCAGAAAGGATCGATGCTGACATGATACTCATGATCAGTAAGAATGTCGATGATTCTGTTTTAAGAGAAATCAGCAGACTTAATAATGGTTTCCGTATAATGGAAAGACTCAAATCAAAATATGGAAATTCAAATGCTGATATGGAATACTGGCTTAAAAGATTAAGAAGTATTAAAGCCAGAGATAGAAATCAAATCATCGAAAAGCTAGAACTTATGAAAGAAACTTTCGATGATATGGAAGAACAACATGTGGAGATCACTGATAAGGAAAAATTAAAATATCTCTATAACGTACTACCGGATGATTATAAAAATATCATTCAAATTAATTTGAATAGTGACCCTAATGTATATATTAATAATCTCAAAAGTTTTATTTATGCAAAATCTTACCTAGAAAATTGGGAAGATAACAAAACCATTGAAAAAGATGATCCAATGGATCTAGATTTTATCAGTAGAGGAAGAAGAACTAGTAATTCCTCAAAGAAAAATGAACACAACAACCATAATAACAAAAGCTCTAACTCTAAGAAAAGAGGAAAGCAAAATGGTAACCAATATAACAATAATAATAAAGATAATAGTAACAAAGACAATAATAATAAATCATATTGTCACATTTGTGAAGTTAAAGGACACTCTACCAGAAACTGCATATATAATATGAAGACGAAGTCAAATCATAATAAAGGGAGGCAAGAAAAGCTTCAAGTAAAGACCACATTAAATGATCATCCAAAGAAGTCTTTACATTTAATAAGTAAAATTTCTGATCCAGACAGTGCCAGTAGTTATGACGATAATTTTGATTTTGAAGACGCAAGGGCACTGATAGAAAAACAAGAAGAAATAAACATTAACAATAAGGTTAAATTTTCTGGATTAATTGAATACGTGAATGATAGTTCTATTATTCCAAAGGAGATAACAATTCCTAATAAAAAAGAGGAATTATATGTAAACAACATCAATTATTATGAAGAAAATGATAAGACTAGTGAATGGTTATATGATACTGGTGCTGGAGAACATATAACTAATGATTTTAATTTGCTAAATAATTTTATTCACTGCAAAATAAAGTTAAGATGTGCCAATGGGACAATGTGTAGCTTCGAAGGATATGGTACTTACGAATGTTACATTAATGGAATATATGTACGACTAGACAAGGTATTATATTCAAAATCTGCAACTAAAAATCTTATTAGTGGAATAGAACTGGCCAAAATAGGATATAGAGTCATTATTGACACTGATGATTATACACGTGGTAGATTTAACTTATGGGGTCCAAATAATGTATATATAGGAACTTATTATTCTACAAATGATAATCAATTCTTAGTAAATACTTACAAGATTAATAAAAACTTTGAAGAAAAGGATAAAAATATTATGGCTTTAAACGAAGTTGATGAAAAAAGCCTTGAAATTTGGCATAGAAGACTAGGTCATTATTACCTAGAAAACATAAACAAATATCTAAGTTTACACCAAATAAAAACTCCTAAATGCATAGAATGTAAAGTAGCTAAAATGTCAAGAAAATCACACGGAGGAAAAATACCGAAAGCTACGAAAATATTGGAAATAATACATTCAGACATTTCAGGTCCATACAATTCATCTATCAATAATAAAAAATACTTTATTACATTCATGGATGAATTCTCAAGAAAAGTATGGATATATACTTTAAAATCTAAAGCCGAAGCTCCCGAATTAATTGTGGAATTCTTCAAGTACTTAAATAACCAATTTGAAGAATATAATATTAAAATATTTAAATCAGATGGAGGAAAGGAATTTAAAAATAAAACAGTTAATAAATACTGTAAAGAAAATGGAATAGAAAAAACCTATTCTCCTCCAGGTTGCCCTGAAGTTAATGGAAAAGCTGAAAGAATAAACAGAACTCTTAGAAATTCAGCTAAAACTCTTCTATATTGGGCAGAATTATCAGAAAACTTTTGGAATTTCGCCATAAAACAGGCATGCTACATATATAACTTAATTCCCCATTCAGGAAATAAATTTTTAATACCCAATGAAGTATTTTACAACAAAAAGGTAGAGTTAAAACATTTAAAAACCTTTGGTTGTGTGTGTTATTACAGGGATGATACACAACACAAATCAAAAATTTTACCAAATGCTAAGAAGGGCGTATTCTTGGGATTTGATGATAAAAAATATTCATATATTATCATGGATATTGAAAATAATAAAATACATTATACTAACGATGTAGAATTCGTTGAAGAAGAGCCTAGTAAACACAAATACGAAACAAGCAATTATAAAGACTCTTACTTCTCATTTATGAAAGACAACAATAGAAAAGATATGAATCCAGAAGATAATATTATAAATGAAGATAATAATATAAATGAAGATAATAATATAAATGAAGATAATAATATGAACAATGAAAATAATTTTAATGGAAGAAACATCTTAAATGAAGAAAACATTTTAAATGAAAATATTAATAATGAAAGGACTACTAATACAGAACATAAAAGTAATTACATTAAAAATAAGCATGTCAATAATATATCGTTAAATGAAGAAAATCAAGAATTTGATAATAAAGATATAAACCAGAAAAATAACCATAATTTAAATAAAGATGTTGAAATTAATTCTAAAATTAATCCTGAAATTAAAAATAAAAATAATTGTGAATTTAAATTGAAATTCAATTTCATCAATGTTGACAAAAATAATTCTGAAAATAATTATTTGAATGAGATAAATAGAAATTTAGAAATAATAAATAAAAATTATAATAAAAAGTTTAGAAATAATACTAAGAATACCAATTTTAATTCTAACATTATTGAAAAATATAAACCAGAAGATCCTGCTTACGCCGCCTCAACTTCCAGCAGGAACAAAGGAAAAGAAAAAATAACCGAATTTGAAAATTTTGATAAAAATAAAATATTTTTAAATAATGAAAAATCAAGCCAAAATTTACAGAATTTTACAATAAATAATAATAATATGAAAAAAAATTTTAATAATAAAAATTTTTCAAAAAATGATGAAAATTTTCAAGAAAATCTATTGGCTGAAGCAAAATCACATTCATATCATATCAAAAAATCTTCAAATAATTCAATAATAACATATGACAACAATAATGATTCACATAAATCTATTAATAATTCAAATAAATCAATGAATATCAAAAATTTACCAAAAAATGATCAAAATTTTATTAATAAAAATTTTTTATCGAAAAATAATAAATTCAACAAAATTCAAAATCCAGCGACTCTATGAAGAAAAACTATAATTTCTCCACTCCTACAATAGATATCAATAATATTCCTTCAGATAATAAAAATACGGTAATGGAAAATCTTAAAAATATAACTCTTCCATATAATATTAATCAGAATTTACCTTTAATAACCGATTCTTCAACCAACCAAATTTCTCAAAAAACAGACGAAATTTCACCTACTAATAATAACGAAATAAATAATAAATTTAACAACAATAATATAGTAAACAAAGAAAATTATGCCCACAAATCTCTTATAGATGCATCAAGTGTTATTGATTTTAATAAAGATGAAATTATGGATGACATTGTAGCCATTACAGAATATGGCAACATCTATAAAAGACCACTTAGTCCAAAATATAAAGAGACTGCACCTACTAATATTAGTTCTCGTAGAAAACTAGACCAAATCAACGACATTATTATTGCTTCTATATTTTGTCACATTCCTAATACGTATGAAGAAGCAATAAACAGTGAAGACAAAAATAACTGGATTGAGGCTATTAATGATGAACTTAATAACCTTTATTCTAATAATATTATGACTTTTGTTAAAAATGTACCTAAAAACAAGAACATCATTACCACAAAATGGGTTTTCAACACTAAACGTGATTCAAATAATAATATTTATAAATATAAAGCTCGTTTAGTTGCTCGTGGATTTAAACAAAAATGGGGAATCGATTATGAATTAACTTATTCTCCTACTCTAAACATTGATGGTCTTAAATTAATATTCGCTATTTCTGCTGCTCTTAAGTGGAATATTTTCCAGCTAGATATAAAGGCCGCTTACCTTAATGCTCCGCTTGATAAAGATATTTATACTACTATTCCTAAAGGCGATACGCGCTTTGGGCGGGGATATTGGAAGCTCAACAAAGCTTTGTATGGCCTTAAGCAATCTGGTAGACAATGGTATAATACCATTAGAAAATTCCTAATAAAAAATGAGTTCATTCAAATTAAATCCGAACAATGTATTTTCAAATTTACAAAAAATAATATAACAAAATGCATTATCGGCTTATACGTGGACGACATGGTCATCGCTGGAGAAAACGAATACATTAAACAAATAATAAATAAAATAAAATCAAAATTTAAAATATCTAAATGTGATCCAATTGAATACATATTAGGAATTGAAGTAAAGAAAGAAAATAATTCATATATTATTTCACAGAAAAATTTTATAAATAATATGTTATATAAATTTAATATTGATAATACAAAGAAAAGAAAAACACCATGTACTGGTGATAATAAAATATCAGAAAACAATAAACCTTTCGATAAAACAATCTACAAAAGCGCAATAGGTTCCTTAATATACCTTTCGAAATGTACTAGACCTGACATAGCTTTCGCTGTAAATAAAGCTTCAAGAAAATGTGAAAATCCAACTATATCGGATTGGAACAAAATAATAAATATTCTAAAATATATTAATAGTACCAAAGAATTTAAGATAGAATATAATGGAAAGGGGGAGCTTGTTGCATATACCGACTCTGACTTTGCCGGCTGTTTGGAAGATAGAAAATCTACCTCAGGAGGAATAATACTTATGGGAACAAGTCCGATATGCTGGTTGTCCAAGAAACAAACAAGTGTTGCTACGTCTACTGCTGAAGCAGAGTACATAAGCACTTCCGAAAATATAAAGAAAATATTATGGATTAGAAATATAATAAAAGAAATTTTAAACAAATTATAACAGAATTAATAATTACAATTATTTTATTATTTTAATATTTAGTATTATTTTTCAATAAAGTTTTAAAACAAATAATTAAATTTAAAAAATATTATTTCTGGTATAGTTGTTAGTAACTAATACCATGAATCAAACTACTTAGGGTTCGATTCACATTTATTATTATTTTATAGTTTTATTCTAAAAAATATCTAGAAGATTCTTTATAGTTCAAGAAATTACTAGAATTTCTTGATAATTCTTGTGTTTAATTAATTAAAATTTATTCTATTAAATTCTTAATTCTATTGTTTTCTATTTTTTCTAAATTTTTCGATTTTTAAGAACTTTTTAGAAACTTTTATTTTTATTTTTTAATAACTTTAACTTTTGAAAAAAATATAAATATGAGTAAAATTCTTATTAACAAATATTCTTTCCTTTGTGTTTTTTATTTTAATTTTGTTTAGTTAATAAAACTTAATTTTTTAATAAAACTTTTTTAATATTAATACTATATCAACCCTTGCGGCTTATAGTATTATAATAAATATAATTAATAAAATAATTATAATAAAAGAAAAAAAAAATAAATAAAAAATAAAATAATTTTTGTTTTTTTGAGTGTTATTATATTTATTATAATATTTTGTTATAATAAAAAACACCCAAGATTTAGACGCCGTGCCTTGATATATCTACCCTTTTGTTTGGTTTGAAGCTTTCTTTTGGAATTAGTGTCTACTGCCTTTTTGTTTTCTTTTTGGACTTTATTTTTTGAATCTCTCGGATTTTCTGTTTCCTTTGTTTTTGGTTTCTGTTTGGCTACTTATCTTATTGGCTTCAGGTTTCCACTTTTGGTTAGATTCTTTCTGTTTGCCTTGGATTTCTTATTTTTGGTCTTGGTTTCTGTTTCCATTGGTTTCAGATTTCTTAGTTTTGGACTTGGTTTTTGTTTCCATTGGTTTCGGGTTTCTGATTCTTGGTTTCTACTTTTGGACAAAATCTCTTCTTCTCTTAGTCTCTGATATCTTCTTTGGGTTCAGCCTTGCTTCTTGAATCTACTTTTTTTTTTCTTTAAAAAATAAAATTCTCGGTTTTTGGTATTAATAGCATACTCACAATAATACCAAAATCTATCTAGGCGAAAAAAAAAAAAAAAAAAAAAATTTTTGATATAAAAAAAAAAAAAAAATTCTTTAAGAAGTTCTACAGTTCTTGAGACTTTTTAAAGAATATTACAGGTAAATATAATATTTAAATATACTAGGAGCGATTAGAGCTCATAAACAGAGTTTCGGCGGTTAGTAACTAGTTTCAGTAGGTTAGAAACTATAGCCGTTAATTATTCGAATATAAACGGGCTTCAAAACCCTAGGGCGTGAAGAGCGTGTGGATTAAACGAAAGCCACATCCTACCAACCAACTTCAACAGTTCGGTGGTTGCTCTATTCGAATAAGCTCTGGCGAATAAGGAACTATAGTCACCGAAGGCTATTGGTTGGTCGTGAAGGTAAAGCGACTTTAAAATATATAGTTTATAATTTTTTATTTTGAGGTCTAGTATATACCTCTAGTTAGTAACTCTTGCCGGTTTTTTATTTTGTTGTAAGGCATAAAAGAGTGAAATTTAGTCTAGTTATTATATTTACCAAATTAAATTTAAAAAAAAAAAAAAAAAAATTTAAATCAGCAATTAAACTAAACGCCTAGAAAAATAATAATTTATTATTCTTTATCATTACAATTTTCATTCGGGAGCACTAAAAAAAAAAAAAAAAAAAAAAAAAAAAAAATAATAATAATAATAATAATAGTGATAATATTAAATAAATCTTCCTATTGCAATTCTTAAACTTGTTTATAATTTAATAATTCTTTCAATGTCTTCTTCATCAAACGATTTTCATTTTAATGGCGATTCAGCTAAGCTCAAGGGATTTTTAGCTTATGTTGGGTTAGCCATTGCTCTTCGTCCTGAATATTTCACCAATGATCCGTTAAAAGTAGCTTATACCATCACTTTGTTAAGAGATGAAGCTATGGATTGGGCTGCAGACTTGATGAATGAAAATAACCCAGTCCTTGACGATTTTAACGCTTTCATTGAACTTATGAAGGATAGATTCAGTGACGTAGATGCAGTTTTTAATTGTAATCAAGCTCTTATGCATATTAAGCAAAAAGCATATGGTAAAGTCACTGATTACAATAATGAATTCCGTAGGCTTTCGGAAAAAACGGACTGGAATGAATTTGCCTTAATGGATGTTTATATTGAAGGATTGCTACCAAGACTTCAAGAAAGAGTAATTAGTTTGTTCCCTCCTCCTGCCAAATTAAGTGAACTAATGCGAATTACCAATCGTATAGATCATCAAATGACTCGATTCGCAACGATCAACAATTACAATTCTAGAAATAACAGTAATAATAATAATAATTCTCGTAATAATAGGAAGTATTATAGATTTAACTCTAGTAATAATAGAAACGCCAATTCTAATTCTTTTTTCAAATCAAATAATGATTCAAATTACTCTCATTTATCCCCTGAAGAAAGAGCAAGAAGAATTAAAGAAGGGCTTTGTCTATATTGTGGACAATCAGGCCATAAGTTAATAAATTGTCCAAAGCGAGCAAATAAACCTGGTTCCTCCCATATGGCTAGATCTAATTCTTCTAAGAAATTTAATAAAGATTGTATTATTAAGTGTTCCTTTAACTACAAAAATAAATGGATTAAAGCTAAGGCTCTTATAGATTCCGGCTCCGACTTGAATCTTATGGATAGTAATTTTGCTAAAATTAATAATTTTAAGCTTGTACATGATAATTTAGAAGCTGATAACATTACTGGTATTGGTGGTGGCAAAGACGTTGTTGGTAAAACTATACCAATATTATTTAAAGTTAGTAACCTTCAGGTCTTAACAGAATTTTTTGTTATTGATTTGAACGACAAATTTGAGTGCTTAATTGGTTCTAGATTTCTTAAAGAAAATAAATCATCAATTGATTTCAACAATAATATTTTAAGCTTTTGCAATAGTAATAACAATGCGTCAGATTCTTCCTTTGTTGAATCAGTACCTTCGACCTCGGTTAACTCTACTTCACTTTCTCTTACTTCGAATACTTCCGACTCTATCTCTTCGAAACCAGCCTATTCCAGTTCATGCACCCCTAATAATTCTTTGTTTGATAATTCTTCTATTTCTCCTTCAGTGTTGAAGAATTCAATTGCCTCTTCCCCAAACATGGATACTCCAAATAAAACATTTCCCGCCATTTATCTAGAATTCTCTGATGTATTTAGTGAAGAAGAAGCTAAAATCTTACCTCCTCATTCTAGTTTTGATTGTGCTATTGACCTTAAACCTAATACTAAGTTATATTATAGTGCAATTTATCCCCTTACAATTCCCGAAGAAATAGCTTTAGAAAAAATTATTAAAGACTATTTAAAATACGGTTTTATTGTTAGGTCAAAATCAGAAGCTGGTCATCCAATTTTATTTGCTCCAAAAGATAATGGTGAGTTACGTATGTGTATTGATCTTAGGAAACTTAATGAAATCACCATTAGAGATAGTTATCCTATGCCTTTAACAACTGTTATTTTTAATAAAGCTCCTGGTCATAAGTATTACTCAAAGCTTGATTTAAAATCTGCTTACTTCCAAATTCGTATCAGGCCTGGAGATGAATACAAAACAGCTTTTGTATGTAGCTTAGGACACTTTGAATTTAGAGTTATGCCTTTCGGTTTCAAGAATGCACCTGCTTGTTTTCAAAGAATGATTGATACTGCATTAAGTGACTATTTAGGTAAATTTTGTTATGCCTATATTGATGATATTATCATTTTTTCTGATGATCTTTCTGAACATCATTTACACGTTAAAAAAGTACTATTACAACTTAGGAAATTTCATTTACATGTTAACCTTGAAAAATGTGAGTTTGATAAGTTCGAAGTTAAATTTTTAGGATATTATGTATCTTCAGATGGTCTTAAGATGGATATTAAGAAAGTCTCAGCTATTTTAGATTGGCCTGCTCCAACTACAGTTAAAGAAGTTCAATCGTTTCTTGGCCTAGCCAATTTCTACAGACGCTTTATAAAAAATTTTGCTAAAATTGCTTATCCTCTTAATAAACTTACAAGAAAAAATGTTCCTTTTGTTTGGTCAAAAGATGCTAATGACTCCTTTGAACTTCTTAAACGTTCTTTTACTTCTGCTCCCATCCTTATTCCTGCTGATCCTAATTCTCAATTTTTTGTTGAAACGGATGCAAGTAATTTTGCGCTTGGATGTATTTTATCCCAAGTTAGCTCTAAAGATAATAAGCTTCATCCAATTGCTTTCTATTCTAGAGCTTTTACCTCTGCTGAATGCAATTATCCAATTTATGATAAAGAGTTACTTGCTATTAAGACTGCTTTTGAAACTTGGAGGTACTATTTAGAAGGTGCTAAGAATACTATTAAAGTTCTTACTGATCATAGAAATCTACTCTACTTTAAGAAACCAGAACAGCTTTCACAACGTTTAATTAGATGGTCAATGTTCTTTACTCGATTTGACTTTCAAATTGAGTATCGTCCAGGTTCTCGCGGTGGTAAGCTTGATGCTTTATCTCGCCGTCCTGATTATGATAATCATGAACCTGCTAAACCTTACCAAGTACTTAAACCGGAAAATTTTTGTTTTACTTCAAGTATCTCTATTGAATCAAATCTACAAGATGAAATTAAAAAGTGTTACTCCAAGGATCCTTTCTTTAATAATGTTAAGATATATTTTGAAAAGCCTTCTACTAATGAGAAACCCATTGCTTCGGTTGATCTCCTTTCGTTCTCCAATGGTATTCTTTTATATGACAATCTTATTTATATTCCTGAATGCCTTAGATTTAAAATTCTTTGTTCTTGTCATGATTCTCCTACTGCTGGCCACTTTGGCATAAATAAAACCTCTGACTTAGTTTCTAGAAATTATTGGTGGCCTGGTATGCATAAGGATATTAAAAAATATATTCGTACTTGTAATGTGTGCTGCGCTTCAAAAGCTCCTCGTCATAAACCTTACGGTTTACTTAAATCTTTACCCATTGGCAATAATCCTTGGGAATCAATTTCAATGGATTTTATAACAGATCTTCCCTCTTCCAATGGTATGTCTTGTATTCTTGTCGTAGTTGATCGCTTTACGAAGATGGCTCATTTTGTTCCCTTTAAATCAGTTCCCTCTGCTGAGGATTGTGCTGAACAATTTCTTAATTCTATTTTCAAACTTCATGGTCTGCCAAAGGATATTGTGTCGGATAGAGGTACTCAGTTTACTTCTAAATTTTGGAATAGATTATTTAATTTACTTCATGTTGATCTTTGTTTATCATCTGCTCATCATCAGCAAACTAATGGTCAAACGGAGAGGGTAAACGCAATACTTGAACAATACTTAAGATGTTATGTTAATTATCAACAAAATAATTGGATGGAATATTTATCTCTTGCAGAATTTGCTTACAATAACACAATACAAGAATCTGCAAATGCTACTCCTTTCTTTCTTAATTATGGGTTCAATCCTAAATTTGATCCTTCTACTCCAGATGTTTCTATTGTCCCTCGTGCTGAAATTATTGCTAAAGACCTAAAAGAATTAAGAAATGTACTTAAAGAAAATCTTCAAAGTGCAGTTAATTTTCAAAAAAAATATTATGATGATAAACATATGTCTCCGCCTGAGTTTAAAGTTGGCTCAAAAGTTTGGCTGTTAAGGAATGATTTAATAAATAATAAAAAAGGTAAACTTGCTCCTAAGAAATCTGGTCCATTTACTATTTTAAAGAAAATTTCAGATGTAAGTTATAAATTAAAGTTACCAAACTCTTTTAGGGTCTTTCCAGTTTTCCACGTTTCACTTCTTGAGCCAGCCTATGAAAATGAATTTACAGAAAGAAATATCCCAACTCCAAAACCTATTATACTTAATGGAGAAAAAGAATATGAGGTTGAATCTATTCTTGATTCAAAGAAATTTCATAACAAAATTAAATATTTAATTCATTGGAAAGGTTATGATGATTCTGAAAACTCATGGGAACCTTTTGAGAATCTTCATTGCAATAAACTTCTTGCCGAATTCCACAAGAAGTTTCCAAATAAACCAAAACCTAAGACGTCTGGAATCCGTCTCTAAGGGAGAGAGTTATAACAGAATTAATAATTACAATTATTTTATTATTTTAATATTTAGTATTATTTTTCAATAAAGTTTTAAAACAAATAATTAAATTTAAAAAATATTATTTCTGGTATAGTTGTTAGTAACTAATACCATGAATCAAACTACTTAGGGTTCGATTCACATTTATTATTATTTTATAGTTTTATTCTAAAAAATATCTAGAAGATTCTTTATAGTTCAAGAAATTACTAGAATTTCTTGATAATTCTTGTGTTTAATTAATTAAAATTTATTCTATTAAATTCTTAATTCTATTGTTTTCTATTTTTTCTAAATTTTTCGATTTTTAAGAACTTTTTAGAAACTTTTATTTTTATTTTTTAATAACTTTAACTTTTGAAAAAAATATAAATATGAGTAAAATTCTTATTAACAAATATTCTTTCCTTTGTGTTTTTTATTTTAATTTTGTTTAGTTAATAAAACTTAATTTTTTAATAAAACTTTTTTAATATTAATACTATATCAACCCTTGCGGCTTATAGTATTATAATAAATATAATTAATAAAATAATTATAATAAAAGAAAAAAAAAATAAATAAAAAATAAAATAATTTTTGTTTTTTTGAGTGTTATTATATTTATTATAATATTTTGTTATACAAATGGATAACTGTTAAAATCTATACAGATAATCAAGCAAGTAAGAAAATAATGGAGAACGGAGAAATAAATACAAAATTAAAGCATATAAGTGTAAGATATCATTTCAACAGGGACAATATTGCAAAGAAGAAAGTAAAATTAGAATATATTGATACTGAAAACATGCTAGCGGACATATTAACCAAGGACTCAAATGGACCAAAGATACAAAAATTTACAAACAACATTTTTATCTAAAAATATTATTTGAGGGGGAGTGTTGACTGCACTCATAATTTAACTATATATTTAATTTATTTATTTATAGTATTTATTTATATTTATGTGTATTTATTTATTTATATTTAATGATTACTTAAATGTATTATGATCTATCGTCTTGTTTAAATCTATGTTAATTATCTTTTAATATTTATTTAATTAATTTTTAATTTATTTTATGTTATGGAAAACGCATGTAGTAACATGTGACTTTATTACTTATTTAAAGCCGAAAGATAGATCATACACTTATTTCCCTTGTATACCATATTCCATAAGGAATATTATTATAGATCTAAATTTAATAAAGCTAACAATTATTATTATTATTATTATTATTATTATTATTATTATTATTATTATTATTATTATTATTATTATTATTATTATTATTATTATTATTATTATTATTATTATTATTATTATTATTATTATTATTATTATTATTATTATTATTATTATTATTATTATTATTATTATTATTATTATTATTATTATTATTATTATTATTATTATTATTATTATTATTATTATTATTATTATTATTATTATTATTATTATTATTATTATTATTATTATTATTATTATTATTATTATTATTATTATTATTATTATTATTATTATTATTATTATTATTATTATTATTATTATTATTATTATTATTATTATTATTATTATTATTATTATTATTATTATTATTATTATTATTATTATTATTATTATTATTATTATTATTATTATTATTATTATTATTATTATTATTATTATTATTATTATTATTATTATTATTATTATTATTATTATTATTATTATTATTATTATTATTATTATTATTATTATTATTATTATTATTATTATTATTATTATTATTATTATTATTATTATTATTATTATTATTATTATATAATTATTATAATTATTATTATTTTTTTTTTTTTTTTCAGTGACAATGTTAATTTATTTTTCAATATTATACTTTCATTATTTAATATTCTAATCAATATTCAATAATAAAATTTAAATTATATATATATAAAAATTTCGAGTTTAACTTAAAAAACTTTATTAATTATATATAAAAATATTCAAAAATAAAAATATTATTATTAATATTATTAATCGTAAAATATAATTTTTAACAAGAAATTTTTCGAGCAAATTGAATAATATAAAATTTATTATATCTCTGATAATCTCTTAGTTAAAAAATTAATACCTGATTATAAAAAATTAATACAAAATGCCAATTATAAAAGACAATTTGGAGGAATATTTTAAAATAAATTTTAAAAAAAAGTTTTATTTGTAAGTTTAGATTTTATTTATTATATTTTAATAAATTAGCATATATATAATAATTAATTATATGAATATATTTTAGATAAAAATAATAACCTTTATCTAACATATTAATTACAATAAAGGAATGCAACAAATAAACACGATTATGAATTAACTTCTGCCACACGTCTGTTAGAAAAAAGACGTGAAACTATTGAAATAGAAAATGGTTTACAATTACAAAAGCAAGATTTTGCAACAAAAATGGAATCGTTAGTAAGTAGAAGAGAAGAATTAGCAAAGAGACAGAAATTATTAAGAGATAAAAAAATAAAATTTGAAAAATATTTAAAAGTAATAACAATTTCAATATATATCAATAAATTATGTTATATTTACTGGATTAAAAAAAAATAATAAAGTAGTAAATAAATATATTTATTGTAAAAATAAATTTATTTTTATAATAAAAAGGAAAATGATGCTAAACGTTTAAGGGCTGAAAAGAAAAAAAGTGAAGAAAAAAAACTGAAAGAGGCAAAAGAAAAATTAATTGTTATATATAAGAAAGTATTAAATGATTTACTAATTGAAAAGAGTAATCAATTAAAGCAAATGGAATTAAGTATGAAAGAAATTCATTAATTTAAATATTTTGATACATACTAGATAATAATATGTAGTATTATTAATTTTAAATAACTTTATTTTATAGATTTAATATATCAAAAATATTTTGAGTCCATTCTTGAAACTGAAACAGAATTTTTAGAACCGAATGATGTAATTTTAAGATATGACACACTAAAAGCAACAAATACTGACTTAATTTTAAAATTACGTTTGACTCAAGAAAAAACCGAAGAAACTCAAATAACATTTAGTAGAAATTCAGAGGTTTTTTCATAAATAATATTTTAATATAGTAAATTATATATTTCATTTTAAAACTAAACAAATATTTTTTTTCTTATTTTTATTGTTTTATTTATTTAATTTATTTATTTAATTTATTATTATTATTATTATTATTATTATTATTATTATTATTATTATTATTATTATATTATTATTATTATTATTATTATTATTATTATTATTATTATTATTATTATTATTATTATTATTATTATTATTATTATTATTATTATTATTATTATTATTATTATTATTATTATTATTATTATTATTACATAATTAGGAACAAAATAATATTATTTTAAATTATAATAATGATATAGCCAGATTACAATCAAGGTTAGAAGAATGCCAACAAAAAACCGCAAAATGGCAAAATGAATGGGATAAAATTCTAAATACAGCTACTGAAAAATCTTTATTACTTGGACAAACAAAAATGTATTATAAAAAATAAAATTTTATATTGTTATTTAAAAGCTTTTTATGTAAACAAATATATTAATTTATAATATATATAAAAAATCTATATATATGTGTTTAAATATATGTTTTTTATTTTTTTTAAAAAAAAAAAACATAGGGCTACAAATAATTTATTTAATTTAGTTAGAATGAACCTGAATAATAGAATTCGTTATACATCAGATACTAATACACAATTAGAAAAAATTCAGCAATTTATTGTAGGCTCTTCATATTTAACAATTCTATGCCAAGAATTACAATAATTGTTATAATTTTTATTATTCATTTATTTATAATTCAATATAGATGTAGCATTGCTTTTTAATATAATTTTAAAAAATTTCCTATATATTTTATTTTATAACTAATTTATATGAATAAAAACAAAAAAAAAAAAGTAAAAAATAAAAAACATATTTATTTTTATTTTATTTTTTTTTTTTTTATTTTTTTTTTTTATTTTTATTTTTATTTTTATTTTTATTTGTATTTTTATTTGTATTTTTATTTTTATTTTTATTTTATTTTTATTTTTATTTTTATTTTTATTTTTATTTTGTTTTATTTTTATATTATTTTATTTTATTTTATTTTATTCAATTTGTACTTATATTTATATTTCTACTATTTATTTTATTTTATTTTATTTTATTCAATCTGTACTTATATTTATATTTCTACTATTTATTTTATTTTATTTTATTTTATTCAATCTGTACTTATATTTATATTTCTACTATTTATTTTATTTTATTTTATTTTATTCAATCTGTACTTATATTTATATTTCTACTATTTATTTTATTTTATTTTATTTTATTCAATCTGTACTTATATTTATATTTCTACTATTTATTTTATTTTATTTTATTTTATTCAATCTGTACTTATATTTATATTTCTACTATTTATTTTATTTTATTTTATTTTATTTTATTTTATTTTATTTTATTTTATTTTATTTTATTTTATTTTATTTTATTTTATTTTATTTTATTTTATTTTATTTTATTTTATTTTATTTTATTTTATTTTATTTTATTTTTATTTTTATTTTTATTTTTATTTTTATTTTTATTTTTATTTTTATTTTTATTTTTATTTTTATTTTTATTTTTATTTTTATTTTTATTTTTTATAAAAAAAATGTTTTTTCATTGTATATATTTATATAAATAATAGTGCAATTATTTATATTTTAAATTTTTATATAATAAAATTTAAATTTATTTGTAATTATTAATTTATGATGCTTTAAAAATTTTTGTTATTTGATCTACTACATTATAAAATGAATCAGTATCAATAATTTTTGGTAAAATAAATTGTAATGTTCTTGAATTTTTCTCTTTACCACTACTATCAAAAGAATACTTAATCATTCTGGAACTTTCATCCATATATACTTTTGTATGTTTTAGTAATACTTCTATATATTGATTTAAAATTGAGTCTTTAAATGATATAATTTTATTCCTTTTCGATTTTTCTATTAAATCATTAATTTGTTCATTTGGTAAAATAATCAATGGGATAGTTAAATTATTAATATCATATTTATGAGCATAACTTAAAATATTCTTATATCCTTTAATACATTTTGATTTTGAAATTAATTCCTTTGATATATTATCTATTCATATATTTAATATATATAATTATGTCATAAACAAAAAAAAAAAAAAAAAAGAAATTAATTATTAATTACTATAATATTATTTATTCAATACTAACATTTATCACTAACTATTAAGTGAAAAACAACATGGATTAATGAAAGATTTGAATGGCATGTTACAAAAAAGTCACCTAATACATATTTATTTATTTGATATTTTAAATATGTTATATTAGTTTTATATTAAATTTTATATTTTTCATTACCTTCATTTAATACGGGTTTTCCATCCTTTTTGGGTAAAGACTTTTCTATTGTAATTAGTTGTTTTTCAATATTATCAAAATGAAATTCTGTAGTTCTTTTACACTGTTGAATAAGTGCTTTGCATTATAAATATTTTTAAAGCAAAATAACAATTAAATATATTTATTTACAAATAAAAAAACAAAAAAAAAAAATTTTAAATCGAAATATATTTATTTATATTATAATTACTTTTATTTGCAGATTCACCCATTGCATATTTTGGCCAATCTGATGGTGTTAATAAAACAATAATACCATTAATATTATCTGAATATAAAGAAGTTGCTGTTTTGGCAAAATAAGCTAATTGTTGTTCATTATTTTTTGGAATCCTGAGTAAGTTTTCAAAATTTTGAACCATAATTCTTATATTATACATCATTCGAACTTTTTTATTTTATTTTAAAAATTAATATTAATATAATTGATAAATATGCTATGTTACTTAAATATGTACGTACATATATATATATATATAATATGATGTGAACCTTGATTTCCATGATAGATTGTAAAGGATTCTGATAACCCTTCATCTAATGGTGATACGTCTACAAAACCTTCAAGTTCTTTAGAACTGCATATAAAATTATTTTATTATAATAAAAATTATAAAAATAAATAATAATAAATATATTATGATTTATTTATTTATTTATTTATTTATTTATTTATTTATTTATTTATTTATTTATTTATTTATTTATTTATTTCTGTTGTTACAAATTGATTAAAATTTACAATTTGTTTAGAATCGATGATGATGTTTGAGTGGATATATCTTTTAAACTTCCAAAAAAACTTCCTAATTTTTTCATTCCTATAATAGAACTTGATTTTAAATTTAAATTTGAAAATGATTTTGATATGGGTAAAAAATGATCTGAGGTCTCACTTGTAATTAATTTTTCTGCTTCATTCCAATTTATACTTTGCATTGAATTAAATGTATTTTTATGTAAAGATTTCATTTCATTCAGCTTTTCTTTTGATTTTTTAATCTTTTCCTTTTTTTTTTTTTCCTTTTTTTTTTTAACAATATTATGTTCCTTAACTTTTTTATCAATTTTTATATCCTTCTCCTACATTTAATTATTTCAGAATTGCAAATATTTTTAATATTATTTTATTATAATATTAAATTATATTTTTAGCAAAAATATTAAATTATAAAATAATTTACTTTTGAAGATAAATTTAATTTATTTTCATCATTAATTTGATTAATTGAGTTTTCAACGTTTGATGTTTCTATTGGATTTTTTTCTGTATCATTCTTTGTTTCAATTTTTAATTCACCTTTAAAAGAGCTACATAAATTATCTAATACTGAAGAAATTTCAATATTACTTTTAGTTAAATATACCTTATATTCATTAATTACTGATCTAATAAGTCCCTGTACTTCTTCAAATGAACTAATATCTTCTCTTAACTTTAATTTATTATATAAATTCTCTATAAAAAATTTATATTCTTTCTTTTGAATATTTTTTAATTCTTCAATTCGTGAGTCATAATTAGCTTTTACTAATTCCATATCCTTTTTAACAATGACAATTTATATAAATAATAAATTAATAAATAAATCATAATAATAATATATTATTAGTATTATTATTCATTTATTTTATTTATTTATTTATTATGCTCTTTATTCATATGTTATTTTTATTATATTTTAAAATATAAATAAAAATATATATATAATATTTTTACTTCATTATGGTGATTCATTAATTTTTTTAAATTTCTACCAGTTTTTGTCTCAGCTTTCAGGTTATATCTTTTCATGTAATAGTAATATAATTAGAAATGAAATTATTTTATTGATTCTACTTCTAATTAATAAAATTACATTGATTGCATTTCTGTTTTATTCTTTTCTTTAGTTTCCCATTCTTTCTCAATTTGCTTTGTGTAATTTCTTTCTATTGAAAGTAAAAAATCACTTAAACTTGGAATATTGGAATTTATTAATGAATTATAAGCTTTAGGGAAAACTGGCTTCATAATTATTTTTTATTTATTAGTAATTAAATATATACTTAAAATTGTTACTATATAATAAATAAAAATCTAACCTGGAATGAAGTTTTATTGTATTTAATTGTATTATTTTTAAAATCTTCAATTAATTTAATTTTATATTTTACATTATCTTCTTTATCTTTTTCAACTTCATAATATTTTTGAAAACAATATAGTATTTATAAATTTATTAGTTTTTAAAATCTTTTTTTCTTGAAATTATTAATTATAAAATATATATTTAAGAATTATAAAATGGTTTAATATTAAATATTTGAATTACTTTCAATACTCCCTATTCTATTAATAGATATAATATTCTTAATTTCTTCTGATATTAATGATTTCAAATAAAGGGGAACTACACATTTATTAATATTATAATATTTAACAATTATTTTATTAGGTTTTATTATATTAGAATTTTTTATGATAAAATTGTTTCTTAAAATAATTAGTATAAAACCATTATTTCTTTCCATTATATGAATAATTTCTTTATCAAATTCTTCATTATCATTTAATATTTCTTGATTAATTGTTGTGTTAATATATTTTTTTTTTCTTTCTATATCTACCCAAAAAGATATATTCATTTCTTTATCTGCAATTCTTTTTTTATTCATTTTATTATCTTTTATCATTTTGAAAATACTTTATTTGTTTTTATTTATTCATTTATTAATATAATATTATAACGTTTAAAAAAAATTAATTATACATTCGTATAAATAATTTCATATAGATTTATATATATATAATTATTATTAATATAAAAAATTATTGAATAACATTACTTTTTGTAATTAGATATGGATATCGATAGTAAAAATTTTAATTAATATTTATTATGGATATTTTTAATTAATAATTATATTCAGAATGTTATTTTAAAAATATTTACTTCCAATATTCATTATATTTTTTGTTTATATCTTTATTAGTTTAAACTTTAAAATAATATATTGATAAACTTATAATTATACCCTTATTTATTATTTTTTTTAGTAGTAAATTATATAATATATTATATTATATATGATTTTACTTTATTAAATTTTTCATTTACTAAATTCTACTTCAAATAACATATTTTAATTAAGGAATTAGGGCTTTAATATTACGTTTTAAATATATAATTATCATTTTTGTAATAAATAAATTTTCAATTAATAAAACTTTTATTAATTGAAATTTATACTATTATTTAAATATTTCAATTTTATACTTTAAGAAATAAAAATTATTATCTATTAAAATTTAAAAAACTTTAATTAATATAATCTATAAATTTTAAATTGTGGATATTAAATATATATTTTAAAATTTTAAATATATCTACTTTTATTAAATAATGATTCAATTTTTAATTAAAACTTTTCCAATTTTTGTAATCTTCAAAATAATATGTAATAGGAAATGATATTAAAGTACATGAATTAATGGAGTTATATGGTTTAATATCATAAAATCAAAAGAATTGATTTTATTCAACTCATTTGTTCATGTATTGCAAATTATAATTTAAACTAAATTATCATATTCTTCAGCATAAAAAATATATTATTCTATTCATTGAACATATATTAATATAAAAAATGAATAATATTATATTAAGAAAAATGGTGTTTATATTACAATTTTTAATAAGTAATCAGTAAAAGAAGGTAATTCAGTTATTAGAATAATAACAACAACAACAAAAATGAAATGAAAATAAAATAAGCAATGTACATATAAAAAAAAAGAATTATTTGTATATAATTCTTTAATTGGACAGAAAACTCTATTAATTTTGAATATTAAAATGCTTAAAAAATAATTAAATATTTATGTAGCTTTTCATAATTTACATATTATAAATTTATTTTTATGAAGGAAGCCAATTTATATAAAAAGCAATATGATCTAAAATAATTATAAAAACTAAAATACTATTGAAAGGCAATTCATATAATAACGCTTATATACATTTTAGATTTAATATATTAATATTACAATTCCAATAGTGAAGAGAGATAAACAGAGCTAATTATGGATAAGAGAAAAACTAAATGATAAAAATATCATTTAAATGATTTTAAATGAGAAGAAAAAATAAACAACGAAATATATAATTAAATATTATTAAAATTAACAAAAAATTGATTAAATAAAATAATTCGTTAATTTTTAAAGTAATACAGATAACTTAATAATAATTTAATATTCTTTTATAAAACCAAAAAGTTATATTACATTTTATGTCTCTATTCACTTTATAAAAATTTTAGGAAAAAATTGTATTTACTAGTAATTTTTATTTAATTATACAATTAATATTATTATTTTATAAAATTAAATTAAGTAGATGAATAAGTATTATTATATTTTGTTTATTTTGGTTTTGAATTAATGAAACTGAAGCATTTGTTGAGTTATTTAAAGTATTATAATTTGGAAATTAATTATAATACTATTGAAGAATATTTTGATGAAGATATGAATGATGAAGACATGAATGATGAAAATATGATTGTTATTGTAGCTAAATTTCTAATATTACAACTTTACTTATTGTTCAACTTCCTTTTCAAATTTAACATTATTAATCAGTGAGATTACTACTATCATACTATAACTTTGTTATTGTTCTGGAAATTAATAATCAGAATAATTATTATTTCTTCATGTTTAACTAAATATATATTTAGCAGAAAAGACTTATTTTGATCATAAATTTTATTGAATATATTATTTTTTTGTATCTTATATTATCTATTATATAACTTATATTACAAATATATTTTTTTACACTAATTAATATTAATATGTTTTATAATAATCTTTTTTTTCAAATTCCTTAGTATTTTTTAATTTTCTTAAATGAAATATAACAGAACAATTGGAGCTTGATTTACAAATCATATTTAAAAATTAATTATTATATATTTTTTTCATTAATAACCAATAAATTACTTCTTCATTTCTTTCATCTATTTTATTATAAAATTTAGATATAATCGCTCATTATTGAATGTCGTAACCCTAAAATAACTTCTTAACATGTTTAATGAATTGACCATTATTCTTTTTTATTGAAAAATAAAATTACTTATCAATTAACATATAATATTTAATAATTTAATAGATTATTTATTTAATAGATATTACTTTTTTTAATTTAACACATTGCATTTATATATATAAATTATAAATATATCATTATTATAAAATCAATTAATAATAGATTGAGCATATTGATTTTCATTGCTTAATTTAAAAATTTAATTATGTATAATATTATTGTGTGTGTAATATATAATAATAATCATATATATAATATATATCTTTTTATTTATACTGAAAAATTTTTTTTTTTTAAAAAAATTTTATTCAATATCAAAATAACAATTCTAGTATTATATTAAATAAAATTCATTTATTTATTTAATAAAATATATATATACTATACTGATATTGTTAATGTAAATAAAATTAACTTCTTTGAATTTTACTAAATTAGTTTGTTATTTATTTATATATTCATTTGTTTCAATAATTATAAATTTAAATGAAAAAGAACAACTATTAAATCAAATTTAAAATTAAAGATATTAATAATTTTTTTATAAAATACGAATTTTCGTATTATCATATTTATATTATTTTAAAAACAACTGAAATTATAAGTAATAAAACGATTTTACGCTTATATGAATCGTATTAATAGAATAATTATTTTACATAATATTAATTATGAAATGAATATAATTTTTGAAAAATATATTTAAAAGTCCGCGTTATACCACTTAAACAAATATATATTAATATGATTTTTCAAATTTAATCCACATTCATATTATACAAATATTTTAATATAATTAAAAATAGATCTATTATTAATTAAAGTTTAAATTTTTATTTATTTTTAATCCATTAAAATTTGTGAAAGTATTCCTTAATTTTAATTCTTTTCAACTCTATTACTTTAATATGAAATTTTATCATTAAGTATATTTTAAAATAAAATTATATAATGGCAACAAAAACATTAACAAATAAATTAATATTAAGAACAAAGTGTGTTCTTCTTGGTAAATAGTGAATATAATATTAAATTAAATTTTAAAATGGTAATAGCATAATAACTACGTTTGTATAACATCTTTCATTTCATATATAGGCAATCCAGCCGTTGGTAAAAGTGCAATAACTCAACTTTTTCATTCAGATGGTTCACAGTTCTCAAAGAATTATTCTATGGTATCTATATTAATTAATATTTTAATTAATATAATTTCAATTTATTCATAAAATTACAATATTATTAAGACTATACATGCAGAAGTCTATATTAAGCCTGTTAATATACCAGACACATCTGTTACAGTGGAACTTTTTATTTACGATTTGGGATGCCACGAAGTATTCCAAGATTATATACCTAAATATGTAAGTATAATAGAAATATTTATTCTTAAATATTTTTATTAAATTTTTAATTTTAATTTCAATTTTAATATCGAATGTAATCATTAATTTATAATATAATCATTTTGAAATTATTATAGCTAGAAGATGCTACATTATTTGCTTTTGTTTATGATGTTACTAATAACGATTCATTTAAAAATTTGACAAAATGGATTCAGATGGTTAGAAAAGCAACGGGAAAAAAGATTATACCAGGTATTATTTCAATTAAATACGAACATAAAAATATAATATAATAGCAAAATTTAAATAAAAATATAACAAAATATTTATTATAATAAATTAATTAATTTTACAGGAGTTTTAATTGGTAATAAAATTGATTTATCATTACGACGTTCAGTTAGTATTCAACTTGCAGAAGAATTTGCCAAATCGTATGGATTTGAGTATTTCGAAACTTCCGCTGTAAATATATAATAAAAATAATACATCTAACATATTTTTTTTTTTTTTCAAATAATTAATTAATTAATTATAATTCTATTCCTTAACAGTTATCTAATACTGATATTGAAGACCCTTTCCACTTTTTAGCAAATATGTGTCATGCAAATTATGAAGAACAATTAAAAGAATATATAAAAGATAGTCAAACATTAATATAAATTATGTATAAAACACAATAAAATATTACATTTTAATAGAGATAATTAAGCTATTATATTTCAATAAATATATTAAAATTTTATTAAAAAAAAAAAAAAAAAAAAAAAAAAAAAAACTTATTTAAATTTTTATTTAATTTTATTTTATTTAATTAAAAAATTTTCTTAAATATATAATAATATAAATAATGAATAAATTACGATTAGTAATAATAATATCATTATTATTATTTATACAATTAAAGAAAGTTGTTCTAATTAAAAACAACTTTCTTTAATAAGAATAACTTTATAAATTTATTCTTCAACTATTTTCTTAATTGAATCCTTTTTACTCTTAGCTTTATCGCTTTCTTTATCTGCTCTTAATAATTTTTGATTCTTTTTAATTTCATTTTCAGTTGAATTCTTTTCAATAATATCCATATTTTGCTTTATTAAAATGGGTTTTTCTAATATTTCATCATAATCTATAATTTTAATAGTTACCAATTAAATATATTTATTAATATTAATTTAATTATTATATATTTTAAAATATATATTATCTATAAAAAAAAAAAAAAAAAAAAAAAAAAAAAAAAAAAAAAAACTTACTAATTAAATGGCCATTATTTTCTAATTGTGATAGCATTAATCTCAAGTTTTCCCTATTATTCGTAATTTGTAATAATAGTTTTGATTTATTCTTTTTATTTCTTAATTCTATTCCATTTTGAAGCATTATTTCAAGATCTTTACACTTTATACCTGCATCTTCAAAGTAATAAACTAAATCCTCAATAGACACTTCAGTTGTACCATGATGTTCAGAGCATTTTTTTAATTCTCTTCCAAGCTTTTCTAAATATTCACAATAAATTTCCTCTAACACCTCACAAGTAGATTTATTTGCTTTATCAAATCCAACACTATTTAAAATTAATGAAATATATTTTAAAGCAATTTGTTCTAAATACTTATCCATACTTTAATCGTTTATAAATTAAATCTATTGAATTAATTTTCTTAATCTTGATTAAAAACATTAAAATAATAAATTTTTTATTTTCATAAAAACTTAATTTGCTTTATTCTCTATTAACTATTATTATGATAATAGAAGATATAAGCTTTACTAGTTTAATTTATTTCTTATTTATTTATATGTAATATAAATAATTTCAGATTTCTATATTCTTTTTAAAAAAACGAAAATAAATAGAACTATAAAATATTTAAAAATATATATATTTAAAAGAAAAAAAAAAAAAAGTTTTTATATAAATAATTATAAGTTTATATATATACATTTTATTTATAATTATATATTACAATATATTAAATTATTTCAATTAACACATTAAATTATTTATCATATAATTTTATTCAATTATTTCTTTTAACCTTATAATTACATATATTTTCTACATATATAATAATTTTAGCCAATCATAAAAACTATATTTTTTTAAAATTATGTTTTTTTTTTTTTTTCTTTTTTTATTACTTTTTTTTTTTATAAAAAACAGTATATTATTAAATAACATATATAAAGAAATGGAATTTTAAATTTTAATTAAATGAATTTTAAAAATAATACTTAATAATATTTTATCAATTAAAATAAATTTTATTAATATATATATTTATCAATAAAAAAAAAAAGAAAATTAAAGTAAAATAAAATAAAAAAAAAAATATTAATAAATATTTTCAGAATACTTTTCCATATAAAATGTCTTTTTTTGACCAAACTGATAGCTTATTTGACATATTTGACAATGATAATGAAATTAATGATTTATCAAAAATAAAACCTCCTACACCTGTTGAACCAATTAAAAATATCAAAAGAACCCTCGAAAAGGATGATAATGAAAAGGATAACATAGAAAAGGTAGAAAATAATTCAAAAAAACAAAAACTTAATAATATTAAATCAGATATTAATAGAAATAATGTTCAAAATCCAATTTTGGCTGATGACTTCGAACAAAATGTTCAAAAAGATGTTAAATTTAATATTGATGAATATGAATTAAAAGAAAAGAATAAAATTAATGGAAATAATGAAAATAATGAAAATATAAGTATAACTGATAATACACAGCTTGTATCTTTACAACATCAGGTAACACGATATAAATTATAATTTATAAAATCTAGAAATTTCAATATAAATTTATATAGAAATTTCTAAATAAAAATTTGTAAAAAATATTAAATCATATTAAATCAAAAAAATTTTTTTTTCTGAAATATTGAAATATTGTTAATATAAAAATTGAAGGTTCGTCACCAAGTAGCACTTCCCCCAAATTATAATTATATTCCAATTGCTCAACATAAACCTAGTGAAAATCCTGCCCGTACTTATCCATTCACACTTGATCCATTTCAACAGTGTTCAATTAATTGTATTCAAAGAAATGAATCAGTTCTTGTTAGTGCTCATACTAGTGCAGGAAAAACTGTAGTTGCCGAATACGCTATCGCTCAAGGTTTAAGAGATAAACAAAGAGTAGTTTACACTAGTCCAATTAAGGTATAATTTTTAAAATAAGTTTAAATTTTTTAAATATTTATTAAAATAATATTAAAAATTAAAAAATAATTTTTTTCTTCTTTTTCCTTTTTTTTCTTTTTTTTTTTTCATTAACTTGTGTAAATAAAATAATTAAATAAATATAATAAAAAAAAAAAAAAAAAAAAAAAAAAGGCTTTATCAAATCAAAAATTCAGAGAATTATCTCAAGAATTTGGTGATGTTGGTTTAATGACCGGTGATGTTACTATTAATCCTAATGCAAGTTGTTTAGTCATGACTACAGAAATTCTTCGTTCTATGCTTTACCGTGGTAGTGAGGTTATGAGAGAAATATCTTGGGTTGTTTTTGATGAAATTCACTATATGAGAGATAAAGAAAGGGGTGTAGTATGGGAAGAAACTATTATTTTGCTTCCAAATCAAGTTCATTATGTTTTCTTGTCTGCTACAATTCCAAATGCATTTCAATTTGCTGAATGGATTTGTAAAATTCATGAACAGCCATGTCATGTTGTTTACACCGATTTTCGTCCAACTCCATTACAACATTATTTATTCCCAGCTGGTGGTGATGGTATTCATTTAGCAGTCGATGAAAAAGGAGTATTTCGTGAAGATAACTTCCAAAGAGCTATTAGTTATTTAGGTGATAAGGATGAAGATTCAGCCCAAAAGAAAATGAGAGGAAAAGGAAAAAAACAAATTAAAGGAAAAGGGCAAACAACCGATCTTTATAAAATAATTAAAATGATTATGACAAGAAATTATCAACCTGTAATAGTTTTTTCATTTGCCAAACGTGAATGTGAAAATAATGCACTTATGCTATCAAAGCTTGATTTTAATGATGATGAAGAAAAAGAAATGATTCAATCTGTTTATACCAATGCAATATCATCCTTAAGTGAAGATGATCAACAATTACCACAAATTGAACATCTTCTTCCATTATTAAAAAGAGGAATAGGAATTCACCATTCTGGACTATTACCAATTCTTAAGGAAGTAATTGAAATTCTCTTTCAAGAAGGTTTAATTAAAGTTTTATTTGCAACAGAAACTTTTTCAATTGGTTTAAATATGCCCGCAAAAACGGTACTTTTCACTTCAGTAAGAAAGTTTGATGGTAAAGAAAATAGATGGGTTTCAGGAGGAGAATACATTCAAGTATGAAATAACCTAATTATTATTTATAATAATTTTATATTTTATTATAGTTATTTTTTATTAATAAAAAATTATTGAAATTTTATTAGATGAGTGGTAGAGCTGGTAGACGTGGTCTTGATGATAGAGGAATTGTTATTTTAATGTTAGATGAAAAGATGGAACCTGCAGTAGCAAAAGGTATGTTAAAAGGTGTTGCTGATAGATTAAATAGTGCTTTCCATCTCAGTTATAATATGATATTGAATTTATTAAGAGTTGAAGGTATTAGTCCTGAATTTATGTTAGAAAGATGTTTCTATCAATTCCAAAATTGCGCAAAAATTCCAGAACTTGTCAATGGTAACATAATTCAATTAATTCAAACAAACAAAAAAAAAAAAAAAAAAAAAAAAAAAAAAAAGCAAAATTATAAAATATACATTTATTTATTTATTTATTTATTTATTTATTTATTTATTTATTTATTTATTTATTTATTTATTTATGCAAATTTTATTCATTATTATAGATTTAAATAAACTTGAAGATGAAAAAAATGCAATTAAAATCGAAAACGAAAATGAAATTGCTGAATATTATGAAATTCGTAGACAATTAAATCAATATAAAAGGGATAAAAGAACAATCATGAATAATCCTCAATATATTTTGCCATATTTACAAACAGGACGTTTAGTTAGAATACGAATTGATGATAAGGTTAAAGATATTGACGCTTTTAAAGATGATGAAACTGTTCAAGATTATGGTTGGGGTGTTATTATATCAATTCAAAAACGGATTAATCAAAATAAACAAATCGGTGAAGATGCTCAACCAAAATATATATTGGATGTTTTATTATATTGCGCACCTGGAACAGATAAAAATCCAAAATTAGCAAAGCCGTGTCCAAAAAGAACTAAAGGTGAAATGGTTATTTTGCAATGTAATTTAAATACTGTTGATGGTATAAGTACCATTAGAACAAAAGTTTCAAATAATTTGAAATCACTCGATGCAAGAAATCAAGTATATAAAACTTTGCAAGAAACAAAAAAAAGATTTAAAAATAAAATTCCACTTTTAGACCCAGTAGAGCACATGAATATTAAAGAACCGGAATTTATTAATTTAATAAAGGTATAATACGAAATAGTAATAATAATAATAATATAGTAATAAAAATAGTAATTGACTAATTATCTAAATATATATATATATTTAATAATAAATAGAAAATTGAAATTTTAGAAAATAGATTAGATAAATGTGAAATAAAAAATTCTGAAAATTTAGAAGAAATATATGAAAAATATCACTCCAAAATCAAGATTGACGATAAAATTAAAGCAGTTAAAAAAGAAGTTCAGCATGCTCAAAGTGTTCTTCAATTAGATGAATTAAAAGCAAGAAAGCGTGTATTAAGAAGATTAGGTTATACATCTTCAGCAGATATTATTGAATTAAAAGGTCGTGTTGCATGTGAAATTTCAACAGGAGATGAATTAATATTGACTGAAATGATCTTTAATGGTTTATTTAATGAATTAACTGTTGAACAAACTGTTGCATTATTGAGTTGTTTTGTCTTCCAAGAAAATAATAAAGAGGAAAGTAATACAATAAGAGAAGAATTAAAAGGACCTTATAGAATGTTACAAGAAACAGCTCGTCGTATTGCTAAAGTTAGTATTGAATCAAAATTGGGTATTGATGAAGAAGAATATGTTAAAAGCTTTACTCCACAACTTATGGATATGGTTTATGCTTGGTGTAATGGAGCAAAATTCAGTCAAATCTGTAAGATGACTGATATATTTGAAGGATCTATTATTCGTGCTATTCGTAGATTAGAAGAACTTTTACGACAAATGTGTGTTGCAGCTAAAAGTATTGGTAATACAGAGCTGGAAAATAAATTCTCCGAAGGTAATTTTTCAAAAAAAAAAAAAAATATTAATTTTTTTATTTATTTAAATATTTAATAACAATATATATTTAAAATTTTTTTTTTTTTTTTTTATAAATCTATATATTTATCTAAATTATTATTATTATTATTATTATTATTATTATTATTATTATTACAAATAGGTATATCAAAAATTCATAGAGACATTGTATTTGCTGCTAGTTTATACCTATAATCTTTTTTTTTTTTTTTTATTTTATTTATATTTATTTTTCTCTTTTTTTTTTTTTTTTCTTTTTTTGATTTTATTTATTTAATATTTAAATTTTTATTCCAAAAACATTTAAATTAGGAACTTATTTTAATAATTCAATTAAATTTTAATCATTCTTATAAAAAATTTTTTTTTTTTTTTTATTTATAGACTTATTTTTTATTCTATTATACTATTAATAAATAACTAAATAAATAAATAAATTATAATATAAAAATATTAAAATAAAATAATAGAAAATTGATTGAATAAATAATGAATCGAATCCTTAAAATAATTCCTCAAAATCAAAACATTCATTTACATCATCTTTTCAATTATACTTTTTATTTTTTATCTATATAATTTATTATTATTTATTATAATTATTATTATTATTATTATTATTATTATTATTATTATTATTATTATTATTATTATTATTATTATTATTGCTGTTGTTGTTGTTGTTATAGTTATTGTTATTGTTAATATTTCATTTTCTAATTACTTTAAATTTTAATAAAAACTTCAGTTGTTGTTGTTGATTTTGTCGTTGTTACTGTTGTAAAAGTATAAATTAATATTAATGTATAAATTAAATATTCTCAATTAAAACTAAATATTATAAAATTATAAATCATAAATATTTATGTAAAATAAATTTAAATCATGTAAATTAACATTATTTATGTTAATATATATTTCTATGTAAAAATTCTATACTTTCATGTACATGTATATCTCTTCAAGTATTCCATGATCTCTCCAAAGAGTGCAGAGTTCTTTATAATTATTTAATTAGTATTAAGAGAAAAATTAGGATAATTAGATTTAAGAATGTAATTCATTTCATTGGTTAATGTTTTTTTAAAAAATAACTCCCGATATGGTTGGTCCTAAAGAAAATCTCTAACCATTTTTTCTTTCCCAATTACTATTGCAGATTAAAGATAAATCAGGTAATATTCTAGTATCTCAAGAAGATCAACTCAACCATTTTTCAGAACACCTGAGGAGAAGAAGAATTGCTTAGTGTTCTTTTCCAATAATTTTCATTTAGATTGTGGTAGGTTATATCAGAAGTTAATTTTTCATGGTATCATGGGATATTAATTAACTAATTTCAATGTCAGAAATTCACACCACTATTCTTTCAATGAAAAATAACAAAACACCTAGTCCTGATGGTATACTAACAGAATTTTTAAAACATATTTCAATTCTGATAGTAGCACTTCTTCTCGGAATGTTCTTAATCAAGAAGTTACTTATTCTGATTGTGTAAAATATCAATTTTTATTACTTAATAAAATTTGGGATGTGTTTTCCTTGCTGAATGGAATTCTGCTTCTATTATTTCCATTTTTAGGAAAAGGAATTTCAATTCGCAAACACAATAATAATCTTCCTTAAAAAAATATGTAAGTTTTAATAAGAAAATGTTCATTATACTAGTACTCCTGCGATTAGATCAATTAAATACAAGAAGTATAAATTTGGTTTTAAAAATTTTATTCAACGTCTATCACCGAAATATTCACAATTTTCTCTTGGACTTTTTTTTTTTTTTTTGGATTGGACGAATTAAATGTAGATTCAAATTTTATGTAAAATCTTATATTAAAAACAAATTGATATCAGAAAATTGCCCAATTTGCTATCCTTTTAGTGAAAGTAACAGCATACATAGTTTTACAAACTGGATATTTTTATGACCTAAATTTGAAGAATTTAAATAACAATTCATTCAATTTGTTGACAAAATTTTTATTAATTTTTCTCTAATTACTCATGAGAAATGAATTGTATCGATATTTGGATTTACGTCATTTTCTCAAGAATGTTCTCTTTGAATTTCATTGATTTGAGATTCTTCATAACTTGAAAGGTCACGTAAGCCTCTTCTTGTGGCATTTATTTCATTCCTTAGAATTCCAATAGTATTATTTAAATTATCTTTTATTTTTTGAGTTCTTGAAGATTATATTAGTTTTTGCTCTATCATTTCAATTTGGTTTTTGAAATTCGTAAATTTATTTTAAAGTCAGTATAATTATTGGTGATGATTCTATGTTTTCTCATAATTTCTTAAAATTTGTCCTATTTATAAAAAGTTTTGATTTGAGCAATTGTGGAAGTATTAAATTCTTCTTGGGTTTTACCAATTTTATAGATATAGTTGAAAATCTTATACTTAATCTTCTTTTATACTTTTTATTTGATATAAAACAAATATGTGTAGCAACATATTTGTATATTTAGTTTAATAATTATTAAATATTAAATTTATATCTCTTCTGTCAATAATAATATTTGAAATAATTTCTTATTCATATATTATTCAATATTTATATATATATTATTCATTATAATATAAAATATATTAAATATATATATAACTTAACTATTCATATTTATTTTAAAGTTTATATTAAAAATACATAATACTTCTATATATTATAATATATAATATAATGAAATAGTTTTAGTTATTTTAATTATAATTAAATATATATAGTTAATATTATTTATTATATTATATTCATATTTATTATATAATTATATTATTATATATTTAACTTTATTATTCTTATTTTCATTTTAAGAATTATGTAGTTATATTTATTATATTTATTATTTTAATATATATTTATTATATATTATACTATACTCCGATATAATATATTTTAAATGTATATTTATTATTATTAATATTTATTAAATTATTATAAAGATTTCTAATAACTACTCTTCTTTATGGTAGTTTAAAGAAGACCCTTGGTTAATTGGGTTTATAAATTAAAATATATTAATAAAGGTTAATTAAATATAACGATACTATTAAAAATTAGTAGCACATAAAAGTCCCGCATATCATATTTTAGATCATGTGATATAATTATAATATAATCATGTGATTTATTTATAGTTTCTATTTTATAATATTAATTTGAAAGTTTATTATTTGTGTTTTTCTTACTTATACTCATAAAACTATCAAAATATTTTTCTATTACTCAATAATTTTTTATTTGGAATAATGAAGATAATGATATTATTAATTATGAATATGTTGCATTTCAGAATGTGGCATTTAGAAACATAGTTTATAAATTAAAATTTAATTCGTAATATAACGCCCCACAATTTTTATTTTTTCTAAATAATTGTAAATAAATAAATAAACATATAAATAAATATAAAGGGTTAATTTTTTTTTTAGACAAATAAAAAATTTTCTCATAAATAATAAATTGAATTAAATAAAAATAAATAAACTAATAATAAAAAATTGAATTTAATAAATAAAAATAAATAATAAAAGATTAAATAAATAAACAGTAAATTATTAAATTAATGATAAAAAACTAAAAATATTATTAAATATATCATATATTTAACCATTGAAAAATGGAAAAAAAATCTACAAATTGAAGTAAAACAAATTGAGGAAAAGAACAAATTATTATAAATAAAAAATAAAAATATAATTTTTCAAAAACAAAGAAGGATAATTTAAAAAGTGTAAAGATGTACTGAATGTAAAATATCATATAAATGTAATTTTTCATCATCATTAATTTAAACAATGAAAAGGAGATATCGAAAAAGAATTTGATGTATATATGCCAATAGTGAATCATAAATTTAAAGAAGAAATTAGAAAAATTTCAGCTTCTTTTGATATAAATCAAAAACGTACATTTATATTAAAATATTTCTTAAATACTAAATTATGTCTTCAAAGTTAAATATTATTTCATTATTATTTTAACAAAAATTAATGAAGTATATCTTTAAAATTAAATTTTATTAAATATTATTTTAACAAGAAATATTAAAATAATATTTTTTTAAAATTAAACTATTATTTTTTCATAATTTTAACAAAAAATACTAAAATATCTTTAAAATTGAATATATTAAATAAAAAAAAATAACCTTAAATATTATATGATAAATAAATACTAATATTTAAATTTTTAATAAATAATAAAAATATTAAACATTATTTAATAATAATTTAAATTTAAGTCACTCTTACATGAACGGTTTATTAAAGTACGCCTTATTTCATAAAGTCACGGTCCGAAATACAACTCGAAATGTAGGGGATTGTGCATTTCGCAATATGGCGTATAAAAAATTTTAAATAAAGCCATACATTTTTAAGATATTCTATACAATCATAAGTAAATATATAAATAATTATTATTTTAAAAGAAATAATAATATTTAATTGAAAAAATAGGGAGAGTTGCATTTCCCCAAATTGCATTTCGCCAGGTTGCATTTCGCCAAGTGGCGTAGTATTAAAATGTTGCAATTCCCCAAGTTGCATTTTCCCAAGTTGCTTTTCGCCAGGTTGCATTTCGACAAGTAGAATATTGATATAAATAAATGAATAAATAAATAAATATTAATTCAAAATATATTTTTTTTAAAATTGTTTTTATGCAATATTAATAATATTTAATTTTATTTATTGATTTATTTGTTTATTTAATAATTTTCAATTTGGCGAAATGCAATTTGGCGAAATGCCCCACACCCGAAAAAATATATTATTATTATTATTTTATATATGAATCACTTAACCCTTGAGATATAGATTCAATATGGTTATGATAATTAAGAATAGAATCTTTGAAATAATTTAAAAATCCATATAAACTTTGATTTTCTTCTAAAGCATTGCAAGGTTTTAGTTTATGTATTATATCGCTTTTCGGTTTAATAGAATTAAATAATATTTCATATCCTATATATTCAAATTTTTTTGGAAAAAATATATATTTTTGCAATTTACTATAATTTACTGTATAAATTTTGATCTTGAAATTTATTATCTTTTGCTGTTTTAATAAATCTTGGTTTGTTTTTGAACCTGAAGCCTATATATTTACAAAATGCATTAATAGAACAGAAATGACTTCCTTTACAAATAAAATTTTCATTATTAATGAAAAATGATTTGAAGGTTGTTAAAATTTAAATTTAATATTAATGTAAAAATATATAAATATAAATCATAAAATATTTATATAAAAAATAAGTTTAAATCATGTAAATTAACACTATTCATATTTCTATATAAAAATTCTATACTTTCATGTACATACACATATCTTTAAAATTTATTAATATTAATATGAAATAATTATCTATATAATTAAATTAAAAATAGTATTTTATTTAACAACAAAAATAAAAAAGCTTTTCATAAAAATACTTCACTAAATAATAAATAAATAGACAATTTAATAATAATTAAATAAATTATTTTTAATAATTATTATTATTATTATTATTGCTAGAATATGTGAAATATATGAAAAATAAGCTACAAACGTTTTGAAACATATTGTTTAATAAATAATATATAATTAAATTCTAGTAACTCTTTATCATAAATTATAATAATAAAATTAACATAATTATAAATTCCTGACTTTTAGCAATTATTATTATTATTACTATTATTATTATTATTATTATTATTATTATTATTATTATTATGAATATTATTATGAATATTATTATTATTATAATAATAAATATATAAATACCATAAATCTGTATATAATTATTAATTATTTAATTTCAAGATTTTCTTTTTGAATATCAAATTCTTTTTACCTCCTTTCATTCTTATAATAGATGGTCGATATTATGTTTTGAAGATATTAAACATGAACACTCTCATGATCCTCGGAAAAAATTCTAATTCATTAATTAAATCGGCATTAAAAGATACCAAAAAATATATATATATATATATATATATATATATATAATTAAAAGATTAAATTGATTATCTAACTTCATATTTATTATTATTATATTTCATTTAGTTTTATTTTTATGATATTATACTTTTTATGTATTTATTTGTTTTATTTTATTTTATTTTATTTTTTATTATCATACTTTTTCATTACTTTAATAATTTTTTAAAAAATATATATATATATATAAAATAATAATAATAATAATAATAATAATAATATAATAATAATAATAATAATAATAATATAATAATAATAATATAATAATAATAATAATAATAATAATATAATAATAATAATAATAATAATAATAATAATAATAATAATATAATAATAATAATAATAATATAATAATAATAATAATAATAATATAATAATAATAATAATAATGATATAATAATAATAATAATAATATAATAATAATAATAATAATAACAATATAATAATAATAATAATAATAATAATATAATAATAATAATAATAATAATAATAATAATAATAATAAATATTCAATATTATCATACTATTACAATATTTTCTAGTCATCTGGAGTCAAAAAAAAAAAAAAAAAATTTGTTTAAATAATGACAGATAAAAATATTTTTCATTAATATATTTTCAAATTACAATTAATTTGGCTTTCAGTTGTAAAGATCGAATAAAAGAATTTTAAAATAAATTAATATATAAACCATAAAGCATTGAATCCAACTTAGAATAACAATAATAAACAATAATAATAATAATTAAAAGTAAAAAAAAAAAAAAAAAAAAAAAAAAAAAAAATTAAATAAAATAAATAAAAAAAAAAAAAAAAAAAAAAAAAGAAATAAAACAAAAAATAAAATAAAATAATATAAAATAAAACAAAATAATTTTTTTTTTTTTTTTTTAATTTTTATAATTTTTATAATTTTTATTTTATTTTTAATTCTTGAAATGTAGAGATTTGTTGTTACATCTTAATATAACATAATTAATTTATTTTTTCTTATTCTCTCCCTCTATATATATATATAAATTAAATATACTATTCATAGTAATCTTGTTGAAATTTATTAATTTTTAAATATAACCTTTCAAGCATATCTAATGCAGAAAGCTCATTTTCATTAATATCATTTTCAGGTGATGATGTCATTGAATCAGCATTATCAGTAATTATATCATCATCTGGATATTTGATTTCATTTCTATACTCTTTAATGTCTACCTTACCACCAGCCTGTATTATTGAATTTAATCTCTTTTTTCTATATAATTCTTTCATATCTACCCTTGTACGATTTAAATATTCTAATATCTGTTTAGAACGTTTATTCATTTCATTTAAAGATGCCTTTTGATTTGGATATTTAACTTTAATAATTGAATTACTTTTATTGTGGGTATTATTATGATTATGGCCTGTAGCACTATGAATTTGAGAATTACTTCTATGTGAACTGCGAGTGGAATGCCTAGTTGATATATGAATATTTGTGTTCAAGGAAGAATTTTTATTTTGATTATTTTTAGATTCCGTTTCGTTATATTCACTTTGGTACAACAATGAATTATTATATACATCCGATTTTGATTTATCTATATTATTATTATATTTATTATTTTTTTGATTTAATTTACGACTTATACTTGGTGAACGATCAGAACCTTCTACATCTTTTAAATTAGATGCAGACCTTAAAGTATGTGTAGTTATATCGCTAGTATAATTGTTTTTGATTTTCGAAGATTTTTCAATAATTCCACTGATATTTTTATTATCTTCTGATTTAGAATTCATTTTTGAATCATCAGAAGATATACCTAATTCAATACTTAATTTTGATCCCTTTCTTTCTTTTTTTATTTTAATCATATCCTCTTGTTTGACCAATTCTGATTTTTTGTTAGATTTATCATCATGCATTGAATCATCCTTTTTAATTTTAATTTTTCCTAATGACAATAATAATAATATATGAAAATATACATTTAATAAGATTAATTACAAATTTGAAATTATAATAGTTTATTATAAGTTATAAATCATAACATAATAACGATATTACTATTATTGTCATGATCAGATTCTTCCTCAAGTTTTGTTTTTTTCGATAGATTATTTTCATGCTTTTTGTTAAATAAATTCCTAGAAGGTCTTCCATCATTTCTCGGAATATAATCATCATCATCTATACTATCTTCTACCTCATCAAGATCATCTATTTCATCATAATCATCATCTTCATATGATTTATGAGTTGCTTTATGATGTCTCTTTGAATCCTTTGCAAGATTATCTTTTAATTTTAATTCATTATTATTATTATGATCAATTTGTAAATGTGAATTTCTAACTTTTTTTAATTTTTCAACTGAGCTATCTGAATTATTAGAAGAATAAGACAAATCCTGCGATAAATTACGAGTTGCTTTTCTTTTTCTTTTTCCACTTGTAGTTATTGAAGATTCACTTTCACCACTTGAAACATTTAAATTTAAAATTGCATTAAAATTTTGTGAAGCCTCAAGACTATTCATTGTGTTTCTTTTTTTTGGAGATGATGTTACAGGTGAAAAACTTGATGATTGGTTATTTGAACTTGTTGATAATTTTTTTTGTCTAAAAAAAAAAATAATAATCAAATTTTTATTAATATTTGTTTAAATTAATACATATTATTTACATTTCTAATTAAATACTATTTTTCTTTTAAATGAATCATATATATATAAAAATAAATCCAATTCAAAAAAATATTTTATTATTTTTATATTATTTAAATATTATTTATATATAATGATGAAATAAAATTTTAATTTTTTAATTAATTTAAAAAAAAAAATAAATAAATAAGATTTAAAGAATTTTGATTTGTATATTTACTAAATATATTGAATTAAATGTAATATAAAATATAGTAATATATTATATTACATTTTTATATATTTTTATTATTTTATAACATATATATTAGTATATATTAATATGTGTTACAATAAATTATATTATATTAATATTATATATTAAATATTAAACAAACATTTTTTTAATCACTTTATTTTTATCTAAATTTAATTTTTTTCTCCTTTTATATCAATATTTATTAATTTTTTTTTTTTTAAAAAACACATTTAAATTTTTATTTTATAAAATTCTATTTATAACAAATTTTTTTATTGAAATATATAAGTTATTTTTATTAACCTATTCAAAGTTGAATTGGTGTCATATTCTTTTAAAATTAAAATTTCAATTAAATTCTATTTTTTTTTTGATAATTTATTGAAAAAAAAATTACTTACTTTAAAAGATGGGAATTATAAGGATGTAATTCTGGATGACACTTTTGACAAAAATAATGCTTTGGTGTATTTTTTTTTGTAATATTTACACATGCACCATGTTGCCAAACACCACATTCTTCACACTGAATCATTAAACCATCATATTGAGCTTTAAATATTTTAAAATAAATAATAAATATTGAAAAATAATAATAATAATTATTATTGTTATTCTGTTATCTTATTATTATTTAAAATTTTATAGTTAGTTTTTTTTTTATTATTAGTTTTATTTTACTTACGACTATTTTTACCACAAATACATTGGATAATAGCATTTCCCTCATCATCTGATAAATTCGTCATTTTATTATTTTCTTATTTACAAATTCTAAAAAATACATTTAAATAAAATAAACATATAAATTAGTACTTTCTTATTTATTATTAGAACACATTACTAAAAGAATAGTAATAATAATAACTTTCAATTAAAATACTTATTATTTTCAAAAATTTTAATAAAATAAATAGTAAAAAATATTGTTTAATATTATCCTAATTATTATTAAATTCGAGTATTCTTGAATAGTTTTAGATTTAAATTAAACTTATTGAATACTAAATGATTTTTACTTTTCATTATTTTTATTTTTAATTTATCTAAAAATAGTATTTCTTGAAATTCATTTGAATTTTCCAAATTACTTTTTTATTTATTAATAAAATAAATTACGATGAATTTTTTTTCTTTTAATTTTTATTATTAAATATTACATAATACTAAAAAAAAATATATTTTATATATTTGTATTTTTCTTTTTGTTCTATTTCTTTTGATTTATTTTAATTTTAATTTTAATATTAAATGAGTATTGTTTATTCCAAATATGTTAAAACACACATATATATTAATTAAATGTTGTTTATATATTAGCAACATAGAAATTCATATTCATAATATTATAATATTTTTACTATCAAATTTATGATTATATATTAAAAATTTTTATTGTATTTTTTCTCAAATACAAAAAAATAAAATTAATTGAATATTTAATAATAAATTTTTATTTTATTAATAATTTGTATTATAAATAAATTTAATTTAATTGCTTTTAAATAAATTCATTTTTATTTTGCAATTTTATTGTTAGTTATTTTATTCTTATTCTTTTTCATTTCATTTCATTTCTTTTTTTTCTTATTTTTTTATTTTTTTATTTTTTATTTTTTTTTTCTATATTATTTATTTAAAAATTACAAATTTCTTTTAACTTTCTACTTTTTTTTTTTTTATAAATATTATATATTATAAAATATTATACAATGAAAATTTAATAATTTATTATATAAATATGTTAATATTACCTTTAAAAAATTATATTTTTGTAAAAATCTTATTTAAAATAACTTAAAATATAACTATTACTTTTCAAATAATTGAATGGAAACAATTTTTTTTTTTTTTTTTTTTTTTTTTAAAAAAAGAGAAAGGAAATAATATATATTTTTGAAAATAATTCTTATATTTTTGGTTTAAATAAAAATTTCAATATTTTATTAATATTAATACTGTATCTTCAGATCGTTTTTTTTTATTTATATATGTATAAATATTAGATTTTTTTTTTAAATAAATATTAAATATTTAATGAATACTCTTATAATAAAAATATATGATTATTTAATAAAATATCTTAAAAAGAAAAAAAATTAAAAAAGTAAAATTATTTTATTTTTATAACAATAATGCTTATTTTATTTTATTTTTTTTAATTTTTATAATATTCTCGTTAATATTTAATATATTAATAAATTTAAAATATATTGGAATATATTGGAATATGTCGTATTATTTATATATATTACAATTTATATAAAAATAAATCAATTATTAATAATTATATTAATATTTCAAATATATATATATATAAACTATGGAAAAAAGATTATAAATTATATATAAAATATTTTGGTTCAATATATATAATTTTCTATTATTTATATATTATGATTTTTATTATTTCTTAAATATGTAATATAATAAAATGTAAATTTTATTATATTACATATTTAAGAAATAATAAAAATCATATTATAAATAATAGTCTTTTTTTTTTTTTTTTTGTATTTTATTGATATTAAAAAATACAAATATAATAATTTACAAAATTATAAACAATAACAATCATTCTTAAAATTTCAAATATTAATATATAAAAAACTCATTAATTAGTTAATAAAAATTAAATATAAATTATGGTTTACATACTATATAAAAGTAAAAATTTAAAAAATAATAAATTTAAATGTATTTAATTAATCAGCAGTAGCAATCCTTTTTTATATAAAAATTCTTAATTACTATTATTACTTTTATTCTGCTGTAAATTTATTTTTTTTCATTTTAAACAGTAGTAATATGAGTAATATGTATTATATTTTAAATTTGTTAAATATTTATTATTAATTATAAAATCTACTATTAATATATTAATATTAAATTTTTTTTAAAGAATTACTATGATAAATTATATTATTAATAAATATATTATCTCTTTTTTTTTTTTTTTTTTTTTTTTTTTTTTTTTTTTTTAAATTTAAATAATTGATAGTTAATAGAGTTGTCAAATTCTTTCTAAAATAATAAGTATAATGTAAAAGATGTAAAAAAAAAAAAAAAAATTTTTTTCATTTAATAAATGGTTATTATAACAGGTTTTATTTTCTAAATATCTAAAAAATAATTCTTTTCAATAGCAATAATTATAATTACATCTCAATTGAATATATTAATAATATTAATAATAAAAATAATAAATATTACAATTTTTTTTATTAATAAAAATACTTGATTTGATGAAAGTATATAAAAATTATTAAAACAAATAATAAAAAAAAAAGTTACTTCATGGTTATTTTTTTCAGATAACTTAATGCTTTAATATTATATAATATAGAATTAATACAAATAAAATTGAAATAGTAATAATAATTTCTTTTTTTATATATTAAATAAACTTTAATATCCATGATATATAAATTATGGATTTATCCTATTAAAGTTAATTTAATATAATTCTTCTTTTACACATTTAGTGTGATTAATATTAAATAAAATAAGAATAATACTCATTTTTTGAAGAGAAATAGTGAATATTGTTGCTATTAAAAAATTATATAAATCTATTCATTAATATCTTTAATAATATAATAAAAATATTTTATACATATCTTTTAATAATATAATAAAAATATTTTATACATATAAACATAGCTTTTTTATATATATATATATATATTTTTTTTTTGCAATAGTATAAATTTAATAATTTATAAAAATCATATATATATCAATATTAAATATTATAAATTTAATCTTATTATCTAATTATAAAAAGATAAATTTATTTTTTTTGTATTAACTTCATAAATAGTATGAAAGACGATTAATTGATATTATTCAGATTAAGTATATTGCATAAGAATGATTTTTATTTTAATAAAAACTATAATTTATTATATTTTTATTTGTACACTAGGATATTAAAATATATATATAATTAATATATATTAAAATATTATAAGTAAATAAATAAATTATGTTAAGTATTAATAAAAATAAAATAAAATAAAATAAAATAAAATAAAATAAAATAAAATAAAATAAAATAAAATAAAATAAAATAAAATAAAATAAAATAAAATAAAATAAAATAAAATAAAATAAAATAAAATAAAATAAAATAAAATAAAATAAATAGTAGAAATATAAATATAAGTACAGATTTAATAAAATAAAATAAAATAAAATAAAATAAAATAAAATAAAAAAAAAATAAATAGTAGAAATATGAATATAAAGTACAGATTTAATAAAATAAAATAAAATAAAATAAATAGTAGAAATATAAATATAAGTACAGATTTAATAAAATAAAATAAAATAAAATAAAATAAAATAAAATAAAATAAAATAAAATAAAATAAAATAAAATAAAATAAAATAAAATAATATAAAATAATATAAAATAAAATAAAATAAAATAAAATAAAATAAAATAAAATAAAATAAAATAAAATAAAATAAAATAAAATAAAATAAAATAAAATAAAATAAAATAAAATAAAATAAAATAAAATAAAATAAAATAAAATAAAATAAGAATAAAAAATATATATAATATATATATATTTTTTTTAAAAAAAAAGAAATCAATTGTGATATTATAATAATTAAAAAGTAAAGTTTCATTATTTTATATATAATTAATTATTTAATAAATAATTTATGTTAAAAAAATTAAAATCAAGTTGATGTGAATTATTCATTGGACAAAGAGAACAAAAAAATTTAATAATAATAATAATAATAATAATAATAATAATAATTTATAAGAATATTTAAGAATAATTATATAAACAGAACTATACCAAACACATTGTAAATAAAAATTATATATTTGAAATGTATATTTTATTCAAAAAATTCAATCATTTATTAAATATGAATTTATAATAATTTACTAATAATGGATCCAACATTTATCATTTGTTAATGACAATAAATTATTAATTAAAACAATTATTTTTTAATATAAAACTTTAATTGTTTTCATTTTTCAGAAATAATTTTGGAATAATATTGATTTTTCTCATTTTATACAAATACATATACAAATAATTTTGTTATTTATTGTTTAGTAAAATTATTAAAAGTATTATAATAAGAATTATATATTATATAAATAATGTTGACATTTGAATTATTACTTGATCATAAAAAAATTTTGTGGATTAATTTTAACATCAATAATCCAATTGATAGGAATATATATATATATATATAATATTTTTAAATTTTAAATTTTATCTTATGAAACATATAAAATATTAATTTTATATAATTATTATATACATATTAAAACTTAAGTTTATTATTTACTTAAATTATTATTGGAAAAAAAAAATTTAAAGTAGTTTATAAATTAAAAGATAGGATTATTGGGAAATATATACATTTGGAATATATATATATATTATAAAATTGCATATATAAATATGTATAATATATAATATTTTTTAAATAACAAATTTAATTTTATGAAACAACTGAAATATTAATTTTATGCGTATATTTTATAAATCTATTAATGTTTATTAATTTAGTTATTATTGGAAATGTCATTTTTTGGTTTTGATACGTCTCTTCCTCCACTAGATAAAACGGAGCTATCTAAAGAGGCGAAAAGTAATGTGGAACAAGATTTAGAGACTTTTGGATTAAAAGAAAATCCAATTTTAGATGATGATGAAGAATTAAATAATGAAACTTTCGGAGCTTCGGCTGATGTTGATAAAATCGGTATTTATTAATATAATAATTTTTATAAATGTTATATATGTATAAATATATATTGAAATATAAAATATTCAAATTATTCAATAAATTTAATGTTTATAAAATATCATAGATAGAAATTTTGATTTTACAGCAGGAAATTCATTTTTCGAAAAACAAATTCAAGGTAAATATTAAAAAATAAAAAAAAAAAAAATTTGAAATATCTTCTAAAATAGTAATTTTAAATTATTAATTTATATAAATATGAAAGGGCAAAATTTAGGTAACAAACAATTAAATGGTTCAAATTCATTCAATAATTCAATGAGTTCTATTGATAAAGAACAACCTTTTGGAAGACAAGAAAGTAATATTAATAAAACTTCATCTGATATGTTGAATGAGAGGGTAAATTATATATATATATATATTTATAATTTATACATTTTTATAAAAAGATATTATTATAATATATTTAAATTTATATTAAATGAATATATATTCTTTATATAACAATGTACTTCTTTTTTTATTTTTTATTTTTATTTTTTTAATTTCGAAATATTAGATTTGGAATCAGTATAATTCAGGGAATAAGAATTTTACTGGTATTATATATATATATATTACTTTTTTTTTTTTTTTTTTTTTTTTTTTTTTTTTTTTTTTTTTTTTTTAATAATTTAACAATTATACTATGTTATATTTAAAAATATATATCTAATAAGTATTAAATTAAAATTTTTATTAATTTAAAAGATAAAATTAAAAATGATGAAAACATAAGTAGTCCATTCGATTATGATAAATACAAAAACATATCATTATCTCAAATTGAATCAAAGATGTTATTACAAAATCATATGCCTAATTTTTCACCTCTTCAAATGCAACAAAATATGCAAATAGAAAATTATTTAAATTCGCCAAAAATGGGAATTGATCCTAACCAATTGACACCCCAACAACAATTTCAACAACTTCAACAGCAAATAAGTCAGCAAAAGTATCAACAACTTCAAAATCAATTGCAACAACAACAGCTTCAAAAACAATTACAACAACAACAATTACAATATCAACAAATGCAACAATTACAACAACAACTTCAACAACAAAAAATTCAACAGCTTCAACAACAATTACAGCAAATGAGATTTGTTAATGAAATCGAACAACAACATCAACAGGTATCACAACCAACGAAGATTGATCAACATCGTGTATTAAATCTTGAGGATTTAGAGGCTTCATTTAGGGCTCAATCACATTCAAATAATATGCAAAATCAAACAAATCCTAAACAAATGCCACTTACTTTTTCAAATGCTAATGATAATATGAATTTACAAGCATTTCTTACATTACAACAACAACAGCATCAATTACAACTTCAACAACAACAACAACTTCAGCAGCAACAACTTCAACAACAACAATTTCAACAACAACAACAACTTCAACAACAACAATTTCAACAACAACAACTTCAACAACAACAATTTCAACAACAACAACTTCAACAACAACAACAACAACAACTTCAACAACAACAACTTCAACAACAACAACAACAACAACTTCAACAGCAACAGCAACAGCAACTTCAACAATTACAACAACAACAACCTTTTCAACAGAAACCTTTTCAGCAACAAAAATCCTTAAGCCAAGATAGTAATCAACAATTCCAAAATCGTATTCCAAATCAAAAACAAAATTATAATAACAATAGATATAATAAGCAATACCAAAATAATAATAATAATTATTATTATCAAAAAAATCGTGATCAACGTAATTCAAATGATTTTGAAAAAAAAGAGGTAAATTAATTTTCAAAATCTATTCATTTATTAAATTTAATTTAATATGTTTTTTTTTTTTTTTTTTTTTTTTTTTTTTTTTTTTTTTTTTTTATTTATTTATTTATTATTTTGAAATAATTATATATAATTAAAATTATTAACGTTGAATATTATTAAAAATGAATATATTATTATTATTTAAAAAAAAAAAGGATGAATATAGTGGTCTTATGACAAGAAAAGAAAAAGAATTAATTGCAAAAATACAACTTTCCCAATTAATTACAGATGATCCATATTCTGATGATTTTTATTATCAAATGTTTACTGAAAAAAAAAATAATGAAAAACAAGGAGAATCAAAGCTTAATTGGCAACAAACGTATTTAATGAAACAAGGAAAAGGAGGTAATTTATCTTCTCAAATGCAACAACAAGTTCAACATCTTATTGATGGAAGAAAACAAAAACCAAAGAATAATCAATGTAATTTTTTTTTTTTATTTTTATTTTTTTATTTTTTTTATTTTTACTTTTATGTTTACTTTTATTCTTTATTTTTGAGTAAATATTTTTATTGTTATGGAATTAAATAATCATATATTTTAATTTGAATTATATTGAAATGATTTCATTTAATTAATAAAATAATTAATATTAATATAAATATTTTATTTATATTTTAATTTTTTTTTTTTTTTTTTATTATTATTATTATTAAATTATTTTAGTATCATTGGAAGGTGCTTTAGGGAAAATTGCTTTAAATTCTGTTCGTAATCCAAAGCAATTGTTAGAAGTTAATAAAGATAAAGATACTGTAGGTATTATAGTTACTATTATTATTTTTAGTAATATTATTATTATTATTATTATTTTTTTTTTTTTTTTTTTTTTTTTTTTTTAATTTATTTAATAAATTTATTGAATTTTATAATGTTTTTGTTATATCAATAAATTGGTTTTTATCATCATTAATTTAATATTTATTTTTAAAAATTAATTAAAGTCAAAGAAAACTACAAGTAGTACTACACAACAATCACAAACCACTCGTTTATCACATTATAGAACATTAGCTTCGATAGAAAATGTTTATACCTATATATTGAAATTAGAACAAAAAGAAAGACAAAAGAAATTAAATAAAGAACAGAATTCAGATAATGAAGAAAATGAAGAAGAAACCGAAGAAGAGTAAATATCATTAATATAATAATAATAATAATAATAATAATAATAATAATAATAATAATAATAATAATAATAATAATAATAATATATATATATATATATATTTAAATAAAATAAATTAAAAAATTTATTTATTATTCATATATTTTTAAAATAGAAAAAAAGAAAAGGAAGACCTTATTAATAAAATATGGAATGAATTAAAAATTAAAGATGAAATACCATTAGAGTAAGTATTTATATTTTTATAAACAATCATTAAATATAATATAATATAATATAATATAATATAATATAATATAATATAATATAATATAATATAATATAATATAATATAATATAATATAATATAATATAATAAATATTTTTAATATTTAATTATTTATCATATTAAATTTTTAATTAAAAAAAAAAAAAAAAAAAAAATTGCAGTAAACCACATCCATTTGTTCAATTTTTATCTTATTCTAAAGGTAAAAAGGTTATTCCTCGTGTTTTACATTTCCTTTCAAAGGAACAATCATTAGCATTTTTAAATCTTTTATTACTTCGTTTAAATAAATTAGATGTTTGTTCTGAAAATGCTGATCCTGTTGAAGTAAGATAAATTACATTATGTCACATCTATCGCCTTGTTTTCTTTATTTAATGATATATATTTATTTTTATAATAATAATTTTTTTTTTTTCTTTGCTTATTAGTATAAAATAATCATCATTCTTAATTTTTTTTTCTTAATATATATATATATATTAATAATTCTTATTAATTAGGTTGATTTATTTATAAATAGTGTTGTACCACCATTAGTAAATTTCTTATCTGAAATGCCATTATGTGTTATTAATGGATGTTTTGATATATTATTAAGGTGTTATAGTATGGTTTGGATGGGAAAATGTAAAGTTGCTTTAGCTATTTTAACTGTTTTCTTAAGTAGAGCTGAAATTTTAAGACAAGATATAAATAGTGAACCAGTTATTGCACCAAATATTCAAAATGATTTACAACAATGGTATTATAAAATATATATATATATTTTTATTTTTATTAAAATAAATTAAAATTATTTATAATTTATAATTAATTTTATTAAAATAATATTATTACCACTATTACTAATATATTTTTTAACTAATAAATATATATATATATATATAAATTTAAATTAATGGTATAGGTCTGGATTATATGATCATTTATTTAACCTTTTAAGAAATAATTTTGTATCATTATTCCCAGAAAATGGATCAGATCAAGATGATGTATGTGTATGGCAATTCTTAGCAGCTATTGCTATTAGTGCTCAATCCATTGAATATCAAAAATCATTAGTCATGGAAGTTAGGTAAATTTAAATATTAATTATTAACTATTATTTTTTTATTTGTATTTTCATATATATATATATATATATATATATTTTATATTATATATATACATTTTTTTTTTTTTTTTGTTCTTCAAATATATATTTATATATTGTTATTATTTTTTTTTATTACATATTTGTTTTATATATAAATAATAATAATCAATATATATATTACTAATATAATTTTTATTTAATTAATTTCTATATTATATATATATTAAAACAGAGAAAAGGTCTTTGAAACCATAAAGGATGTTGATAATGAACAAGGACTAGTTAATGTTAATTTATTTTTACATGCATTAGGAATTGATGCTTCTCAGATAGAGTTAGAATCATCTGTATAATTTTAATTTATAAATATGTTTAAATTAATTATATCAAAAATATTCAAAACTTTTTTTTTTTTTTTTTATAAAATTTTTAAAATTTTTAACAAAAAGGAAATTTTCTTTTAATATTAACAATAATAACATTTTTTTTTTATCTATTTAAAATTACTTTCTCTTAATTATTTTTTTTTTTATTCAATTTTTACTTTACCATTTTTTTTTTCTTTTCATTTTTCATTTTTTTTTTTTTTTTTTTATTTTTATTTTTTTTTTATTAAAACCTTTTATATTATTAAATGTAATAATATAATAACATCATAACATTAGTGATTAAATATTTTAAAATTTATTATTATTATTTTTTTTTTTTTACTTTAAAAAAAAAAAAAAAAAGTTATAATTATTATTAATTTTATTTTATTTTATTTTTATTTATTTTTTTAATAAAATTTTAAGATTATTACTTTATCATTATTATTATTATTATTTTTTTTTTTTTTTAATTATAAAATTTTATTAAGATGAAAAAATAAGAGAGAGTGAGAGAGAAAGAAAGAAAGAAAAAAAAAAAAAAAAAAAAAAAAAAAAAAAAAAAAAAAAAAAAAAGTGATAATTAATCATTTAAACAAATAATTAAAATTGTTATATGTTATGTGGCATGAATAAAATACAATTTATTTAAAAATTAAAATGTAAAAAAAAAAAAAAAAAAAAAAAAAAAAAACATAAACATAAACAAATAATAATAATAAAATAAACACAAATATATATATATATATATAAATATTAAAAATAAAAATAAAAATAATAAAAAAAAAAAAAAAAAAAAAAAAAATTATTAATTAGTGTTAATAACATATAAATAAATAAATAAACTATGTATGTATAATATGTATCTATATCAATAAAAAAAAAAATAAAAAAATAAAAAATAAAATGAAAAAAAAATAAAAAAATAAAAAAATAAAAATATACATGTATTACAATTGAATAAATATTATAATATTATTAATATTTATAGGTTTTAATTATTCCACATTTTTTTTTTAAATTATTTTATTATTTATAATATTTATAATTTTTTTTTTATCAAGAAAAAAAAATTATAATTAATAATGTAACCTTTCTCGATCTTAAAAAGACCTATGACTCTGTTCCCCAGCTTTAATAACATTCTTAACTAAATTATTTCATCTTGGTATACGTAATAAGTTTTTTTTTTTTTTTTTTTTTTTTTTTTAATTATATTTCAAAAAACTTTATCTTCTCAAAAGTAAGAGCTCATTACCTAAACATGTTATCTGAGATGCATTCCCTTTTAATCTAGGAGTTCGACAAGGTTGTCTACTATCTTCTTCATTATTAAATTTGTTTATAAAAATGATATTTTTAGAAAATTGTAATAAATATGATATGAATATTGGAAATAAAAAAAAAATATAATGATGCTTTCTTTGCAAACGATATTGTACTAATTGCACCTAATGAACTAAAATGAAGACTTTTCTTTCATCATGTATTTAACTGGGCCAAAAAAAAAAAAAAAAAAATGAAATGTTCTTCAATATCAATAAATGTGCTGCCATGATTACTAAGTCTTTAAATTTTGTCAATTACCATGATTATGAAGATCCTTCGTTTTATCTTGGGATGTATTCCATTCCCAAAGAATCTAATGATTCATATTTAGGTATTCCTTTTCAGTAACGATCTTTCACTCAAAACCTATTATTGCCTTTATGGAATCTAAAGTTTAGATGTCTTTATACTCATTCCCCAGTTTCTTAATCAATATGGTTGATTCCTTTACCTTTTAAGAGATATATTATTCAATCCTATATTATTAGCAAAGCTTTATATTTTATTCCACTTTTAAATTCAAACATGACTAATACAAACAAAGTTTAATCTCATATAACTAGTTTATTATGATGTATTGACCCTTTCTCAAGTATTTAAAAAAAAAAAAAAAAAAAGAACATTCTTTCTATAAAAAAAATTAAAGATGAAAATATTAAGAAAAAATATAAAGAGGTAATTAAATTCTATTAGTCAAATAATGATAAACGTCAAGGAATTAAAGGTACAAATTATGATAAATACAATAATATTGAAACAAGAAAATTATTCAAGCTCAGCCTTGAATATCCCCAATTTAATTTAGGTTTTAACTGGATTTTAAGATTAAGATCTGGTTTCAAATACTACCATACTATGGATATCAGTAGTAACAGAGTTTTTGACAATTATCTGAAAGACTATCCATGAAATATATTTACATTTTCCTTCTTTGTGGAATTTCAACATTAGATGAGCTATAATTTTTACACTGGGGAACATAGACATATAAGTGAACCACTCTTAAAAGATTCATAGGGGTCTTCTGTTCCAGATATGTTGTGGGGCCCAAATACTAATAGTCTAGTTCGGCTCATAGAATTTTTAGAGTGTAATTCTCTTAATGAGAATCTTTCTGTATTTTTCAAGGGGAGAGTTTAGTGGACACCGCACTATCTATTTTAAAGATGTTGTTACTTCTTTGTTTTATTATTTTAGATTTAAATAGTGACCTTGTTACTACATATAGTATACATCACATCGAAATTTTTTTTAACTTTTGAACTATTTTTTTTATTCTTTTTTTATATTAAATTTTCTATTATTGATTAAAAATTGTTTTTTCTAATTTTTCTAATTTTTTCTTTTACTTAATCTTTTATATACATTTCATTTTTATCTTTAAATTATATAACGTATTTTTTTTATAAAAATGTTATAAAAAAAAACCTTGTTTTTTAATTTTTTTTTTTTTTTTTAGTTTTTTTTTTATATAATTATAAAATATATAAAATTAAAAAAACTATCTATGAATTTTATATATATAATTTAAAATTCTAAATACAAATTATTTTAATTATTAATATTATTTTTTAAAAATTATTCATGGTTTAAATTAAAAATAGTAGAAAGTCTATAATTTAATTGGCTAATATTAAATTAATAAAAGTGTAAAATAAAACTTTTTTTTTTTTTTTTTTTAAATTAAAGTAAAAAGAATAAATTAATTATAAAAAAAGAAAAAATAATCTCATAAATTTCATTAATATTTTTTATTTTTTTTTTTAAAAAAAAAAAAAAAAAACACAAAATAATTGTTTTATGATATTAAAATTTTTAATTATTAGATTAAAAAATATATATATATTTATTTTTTTTATATTTTTATATTATTTATATTATTTATGTAATGATATATTAATTGTATAATTTTTGTAATTGAATTCAATTATTGATAAAAGATTTATTATTATTATTATTATTATTATTATTATTATAATTATTTTATAGATCATTCTATCTTTCAATTTAAAACTCTAATCCATTTTTTTTATCTTTAAATGTTTTAATTATTATAATTAAAGTTAATAGTTTTTTTTCTTTTTTTTTCTTTTTTTTTTTTTTTTTTTTTATCAATTCTGTAAAAGATTTTGGTGGTGTGGTTAAATTACTGAGTCTATCATAAAAAAATAAATAAATAAATATGATTAATCATTTGTATATAGATATTTATGTTTTATTTACATATAAGGTCATGAATATACAATAAATATATGTGATTAATCGATACAATTCTATTGGATATATCACATGTCAATACAGTAATAGAAAAAAATGTATTTAGCATAAAGTATAATATAAAGTAAATTAATACAATAATATATTATTGATTCAAATAATATTATATATAACATATAATCGTTAATCTATAAAAAATCATGTAGAATCATGTATGTACTATAAATCATAAATATATCTTGATTAGTGATAAAGATTATCATCACTTTTTTTTTTATTTTTATTTTTATATTTATTTTTAATTTATTTTTTTTTTTTTGGAATAATATAAATAATTATTTAATTCGAATAAATTGAAATATAATCATTAATATATGATTTTATTTATTAAAATCTTTAATATCTTTAAACATTAAAACATTAGTAATATATAGTTTTTTTTTATTTTTTCAATTATTATAAATAAATAAATAAATAAATAAATAAATAAATAAATAAATAAATAAATAAATAAATAAATAAATAAATAAATAAATAAATAAATAAATAAATAAATAAATAAATAAATAAATAAATAAATAAATAAATAAATAAATAAATAAATAAATAAATAAATAAATAAATAAATAAATAAAAAAGTAAATAAATAAATAAATAAAAAAGTAAATAAATAAATAAATAAAAAAGTAAATAAATAAATAATAATAATTAAAATTATTTTAGTATATATTATACAGATAATATAATTAAATTATGTTGAACTAATATTTAGTATATATTTTCTATATATTTAAAATTATAAAAATTAAGTTTAAAAAAAAATTTAAAAAATATTGAAATGTAATAAAAAAATATAAATAATCCTATATTATTTATAAAGGATTATTTTTTTTTTATATAAAGGATTTTACATATTTCTTTGTGTAATTTTTTTTTTTTTTTTTTTTTTAAAAAAAAAAGAAGTAAAATTAGGAATAAATATTTGAAGATTTAAAATTTAAAATATTAATTATAAAATAAAATAAAATAAATAATTATATTTTATTTTAAAAAATAGCCGAAAACAATAAATTAATTCGTATTATAAATATTATTTAATTCTCCTTTGTTTTGAAGAATTTCTTTTTCTTTATAGTGAAGAATTTTTTTTAAGATTTTATATAATTATATATAACAAAAATAAATAAATAAAGTAAAAATAATAAATAAAGTAAAAATAATAAATAAATAAATAAATAAATATTTACAAAAATGTTCTTTGATAGATTATCAAGAAGAAATGAACATAATAATGACATAATTGATTATACTTTTATACAAACTCAAAATAAATTTACTGAAGATGGAAAGGAAAGTAATAATTCACAGAAGGGTAATTTATTATTACTTTCAGATTCTTCTGAGGCTTTAGGTCCTCCAACTAGAAAACACTGGAAGGTAATAAATTATGTATTCAAAAATTTGGAGGTTTAATGATTTAAAATATACATATTCCATTAAATTTTATATTAAAAAAATAATATTAAATTAATATTTAATTAATATTTAAATTTTGTTTTAATTCAATATTTTATTATTATTATTTTAATTCATATAAATTCTAGCCTGATTCCGAGGTTTCAGAATGTACAGCTTGTCATAGACCATTTACTTTTATTAATAGAAGACATCATTGTCGTAGATGTGGTGAAATATTTTGTAATCAATGTGCAAGTTATACTTTTCGTTTAGATAGAAATTGTAAAATTGATTCTAAAGGTAAAAATGATTTCTATATTTTGAAGTATTTAAATAAAAAAAAAAAAAAAAAAAAAAAAAAAAAAAAAAAAAAAAAAAGATTATAAAATTATATTCCTTTTGATATTAATAAATATTTATATATTTTGTCATTTAAATATTTTATATAGGTGTTTTATCAAGAGTCTGTAGGTCATGTTACAATATTTATCAAAAAGAATTTATATCCTCAATAAGAGAATCAGATAATAGATATAAGAGTAGAGCTAGTAGTTCTTTATATAATAGAGGTAAATATATTGAATACTGTTTTTAAAAAATTAACATAATCATACAGTAATATTAATTTTTTTTTTTTTATTATTATTAATAGAATATAATAATTATGTTCCTACAAAAACTTTTAATAGCAGTAATACTACAGCAAATATACCAATAATACGGGCACAACCAACAAGTATGATTTAAATACATTTATTAAAATATTTAATATATATATAATTAATAATTATTTTTCTATTTTATTTTAATTTATTTTTTTTCTATTTGAAAAAATAAATATATTAACTTTTTTTTTTTTTTTTTTTTTTTTTTTTTTTTTTTTAATTTATTTTATAAAATTTAATCCTATTTTATTCAATTAATATTCAATTAATTATTATATTATTTTATATTCTATATTATTCATTTAAAATCAAATTATTATTATTATGATATTATATATATATATATATTTCTATAGGGAATGATACTACACCTGCTACGCTTATGTCAGTTCCAAGTGATTGGTCTTGGAGTACTTTTTAAATAATTAAACAATAAAACAGAATATATTTAACTATATCCTAGAATGTTATATTATAATATATACAGTGAAAATATTTATCTTAATTTTAGTATTATTAAATACAAAAACCAACACACATATACATAAACTTTTAAAAATAATAATAATAATAATAAAAGATGAATAATATATCAATTTGTAATTAAAATAATCATTAATCATAAAAAAATAAGCAGTTTAATAATTTAGGAATAGAATATTTATGTTTAATGATTTT